>CM040186.1:81976788-82059288 GCA_022606455.1 Callitettix versicolor
GATTTTTAAAAAAAGTATGTGTCATTGACTCACCCTTTTTAGAGAAATCAATCTCGTGACCTGTTTCGAAACTGTTGGCCCTCACAAGTACAAATAGGCAGTGCAGATTTACAACTTTATTTTAAAAACTAAAGAATTAACAGATAATTATACTGGGACTGGTCGTGCAGATCATCCTGTTCACCTGATTATGGTTATTGAAAAATAATCAACATTTGGTTACATTATGGTTTACAATAAGTGTATTTATTGTATCCAAACTTTAATATAATTTCAATGCAAACTTTTATATATTAAAAAATTCAATTCGTTTACATTTAATTACAAAAAAATATAATCTGAAATTGTTAATTTTCATTACTTGCACTTCTACATTTAATAATTTTATTTAAAAAAATAATAATTAAAATTTGATATATATTTTTAAAACTTAGAAGATACTGTTGGCCAACCGGTTATAGTCTGTCTTCTTCTCTCTTTGTTTTTAATTAAAATTGTTATATATAAAAAAACTTTTTTTTGTAAAAGGGAGAACATGCAGATAGTAGTTCAACTTTCTTTTTAAAATTTTGAAATTATTTAAAAATAATTTTGTAGGGTACAGACAGCCGAAAATAAGCATGCTAAAACCTCCATTTTTATTATCTTAAGTCTAGAATACAAGTTAAAGGTGTTCAAGTATTTCGACGGAACTTGTTCCTGTGACGTCGGCCCTTTTTTATTGTGCCACCGTTGGTTGGACGAAATGTACTGGTTTGAGTCTACTTAGCACTTAGTAAATGATAAACGTTTAGAAATTAATGAAGATGAACATTCTCACTGTTACACTTTTTTACAAATTATTAGGCCTACGTATTCATCTTGCATCGAGAAGACTGCATGTTCAAGTCCAGCTGGTTCCAAGTCTCAGAGAGTAATTTAAGATGCAGGCTATTTTAACTAAATGAGAAGCCTAATCTACTACGACCTTGAAAGCGGCTGTCCCCTAAGTGACCGCTCAATTCAAATATCGAACGCTACATTAAAAGTGCCTTCGTACTAGAGTGTACCGCAGAATAAGCTCCGAGAGTAACATTAATAAGGGCAGCCAAAGCATTGTATGAAAATATAACAGCAAAAGTAAAAGTAGGAAATAAAATGTCAAACGGTATCAAAGTCACTAAGGGACTTAAATAGGGATGTTCACTGTCTCCAACATTGTTTAAAATCTACCTGGAACAAGCACTGCACAACTGCAAGTGTGAGAGATACCTCATATACTCTCTGCTTTGAATACGACCAAATAGTTATAGCGCAGGATGATGAGGATCTAGAATAAATGAGTAGAGAATTAATAGAGGAATGTGATATTTGGGGACTAGAGGTAAACCTAAACAAAGCGGAGTACGTGTGAATTGGAGGGTAGGGCAGGAATCTTCTATTCGAACGTGACACACCAATCAAAGGATGTACAAATTACAAGTATTTGGGAATAAAAATACTAGTGATGGACACTTGGACACAGCGATAAAAGAACGAAACGTTTAGGGAAGAATAGCAATAAGGATACTGAACAGCAGCATATGGGCTCAACAGATATGGTATCCAAAAGAAATAAACAGACAATATTAAATACAATTATAAAAAGTATAATCTCATGTGGGAAGGAAGTATAGCCACTGAAACAAAAAAACAGAAAAATGTCTTGAAGCTACAGAAATGTGTTATTGACGAAGAGTCGCAGGTCGGTTGAAACGGGAAAATATAAGGTCGGAACGCCTTCAATTGCATAAATGCAACTCCTTTCCAGATAAGATTGTTTGCGTTTCTTATAACTTCTGAAGGGGGGATAAAGTAAGCGAATTTTTAAATGTGAAAGTTATAATAAAAAAAGAAGTTGGCAGATTGGCTCAATAATTTTAATCAGTTAAAAGTACTTTAACTACAAAGGTAAAAAAGAAAGAGTAAGATTCTAAATTTCAATATTTTGATTACACTTATAAATATTGCGAAATATTATTCAAACTTTTTCACATTCAATTAATCATAAAATAAATCATTAAAGAGATATCCAACGAAACTTTTCATCAGATTTGCTTAATTATGTCAGGTCAATAAACCATGTTTAAAAAATAGGAATTTACGGTTAACGAGTAAATAAAAAAAAATGAAACAAACTTAATAGTTTGTTAAGTCTTCATTGCTTTATGTCTTTATTTCGATTTACATTCGAACTCTTAATTTTATTTCAAATTTACTACAGTAACGTAAATTGTGTGGTAAAAAGACGGTAAGGAAAACAAATTTAATAAAATTATAAATCTATATGACCAGCAGTAATTGGCACTGGTTATATAATTTAAATGTACAATGGAATCTCAAATTTCAATATGAAAAATCTAGAAACAATTGAATTCGGATTCGTACAACATTATGAACTTACACATTAAAATAGTTACTTACAAATATTTAAAAATGTAAAAACCAAAAATGATTAAGCAAACTTAAATGTTTTGTTATCCAAGACGAGATACTTTGTTCTGATTTCATATCCATTTTCTTTATGCCGTAGACTCGGTCTTCATTCAGACATTCATAGTAGACTGAATAAGGAAAACTAGGAAAAGTGGCAACAATGCCAGCTGCCACAATGATATCTTAGTAGTAAGTTCACACAATATTGCTGCCATAATGTTATTGTAATAAAATAATATACATCTGCCCTCCTAATGTTAGTTAAGTGAAAAGCTATAATAATGATACTGGCATAGTTTTTTTTATTTATAAGTTTTATCGAAAGTTGACTTCACTAAGGAGTTATAAATGCTTTACAAGAAAAATATACGTCATGAGATATAAATATACTGAATAATTTCAATTAGGTGCCATATGGTATGATAATGAAAAAGCTGCTATAATGATAGCGGGATATATATATATATATATATATATATATATATATATATATATATCATTAAACCGCTAAAAATATTATTAATTGAATATAAAAAATTTAAGAGTTTCGTTATTATATACATTTTGTAAATATACTAAAATAGGTATGTTCATTTATATCACAGCTAGTTTGAATCCAAGCATTGTCTTGCATGGGAATTCGACGACAGTAATTAAACCAATCCGTGGGATTACAAGAAGTAATTTTATCGAAGTGTCCGTAGGCTAATGTAATTGTTAAAGCACTCTGACGAAATTATCAAGTCACCCCCACAGATTGCCAGTACTATTGACTTGGCCATTTAACCGTTCCAGACACTTAGTGAATCTCATTATCAAACTTTGAATTATTGAGAATATCATTACGCCAATATAATATTTTTTAATCAATTTTTAAAATATATTAAAAAAAAAAGGATAAATATATTTAACGTTTAAAATGAATACATTATAAAATTACCTTTTCTTTAAAATATTTTACTAGAATATTTTAATTAAAAAAAATTCTTTTATTGTTTTAAAAGATATATTAAATTAATAATATTAATATTTATTAATTCTTCTCGATTATTCTTTTGATTAAACTTATTATTAAATTATAGTGAAAATTAGGTTAGGATAGAATTAAATGATTATTGTATAAATATTCGTTCGCAAAATAAAACTTTTTTTATCACAATCTGCCTTTCATCCTAGCCAGTTCAAATAATAAGTTTGCATTAATAAATGTCAGGAATAAGTGATGCATTGATACTGATACAGAGTGAGACGGAACCAACAAATTCCGGTAATTAGTTTGGATTTCCGAAATGATCTTAAGACCCCGACAGAAAATCATTAAGTTAGATTAGTTTTTGAATGATGGAAGTGTTATTCTAAACTAAAACATTTAATTTCATTATTGTAACATAGCCACCGGACCACATATTCAAATGATTAGGATTATAACCTATTCTATCCGTCAGTGGTCTATCAACTCACCTCATAAAGGCTACCGCGGTTTCGAAACTCTATAGTTTCATCTTCAGTCCATACAAAATGTTAAATCCCTCTGTCGAGGTCGTCACAAAGTCAAACAAAACATTAAAACAAACATTACAAACACTAAACACAATTACACATTTAAAATATTCATCATGAAATTCGGCTTGGTCAAGCTACACACGCGACTCGTACGTCGTTACATTCCTGACTCCTAAAACATTTACATGCAGGAGTTCCACAAGGCAGTGCTGTTTACCAAGGCATGCACAGGCAACAAACACCTACGCAGATGACGCTGCTGTCATATTGAAGAAAATAAAGCTGAGGCTAGCAGTAAACAATTAAAATCTCTAGATACTGTCAACATGTGGATAAAGAAATGGCTTATGAAACTAAATAAAACTAAGTCAATACGTTTTAACTTTGCAAACAAAAATTCGCAAAGATACCGTGTGAAAATACTGCAAAATGTCTGGTTATGGCACTACACTAAAGGCCGATGTACACGTTGCCAGTGGCTGGTGTGCTAGTTGAGAAACGACTGGAAGGTAACTGGCGCACGGCGACAGGAACGTCAGCTAACTTTATTAAGTGGTCCATGGCACTGTTGGTTTATACGTAAAATCTTCCTTTACATTCCTCAACTTTTCTTCAACTCTAAATAATATGTAAATCTTAAAGCTTTAATTTTTTTTGGCACGTCCTTCACTGTAAAATTTGGCACATTCATGTCATCAACGATGGCTTGCATCGAGGCATTCCGAGCCTCCCGATTGCCAGTAATCTGTACTAAACATGTACCATAAGTTTTTTGTGGTTACGGTACAACTATACATGAGATGTAAGATGGAAAGAGTACTTGAAGAAAAAGAAGGAAGATTCAACATCAGATTCATAAAGTTGCAATGGGTGTTGGTTGACATTTGCAACTGACTGTAACCTACTTTATTAACAGATATTGAGACCTAAATGGAAGTAAGTATACGACTTTGGGGTTGTAATAAGGAGGCCAATATAAAAATAAGAAATTCCAAAACAAAGTATGTACTAACGCTCCAGGTACATCATCAGACAATCTTCATCGGGATTTGGAAATAAGGATGGTAGTGGTAAAACTTCTAAAAAGAATCATCCGTCAAGAGAACGAAGAGGTAATTCAGCAGTTACACGCCAGAGGAGACTGAAAAGGACAAAGCCTCAAAATCTTACAGTGTGAACATTAAATTAGAATTACTAATTGGATTGCAACTAATATGGTATATTTAAAAGCTAGATTAAAATTACTATAGATCTTACTAAATATTAAAAAATGTTGAGGTATTTTTAAATATTCCAGAATTTTGGCTAATAAAAAAACATAACCTTCATCCTTGAAAAGAAAATTTGAGTTATTAACTAAAAAACTATCAAATTTTTGTTTTGTTACAAATTCTAACTTGTTACATGTTCTAATACTATTCATATTATTTATTGATTGTTAATAATTAAAGCAAATATGTTATAAAATATAATAATATTCCTGATACATACCTATGCCTCGGTATGAGGGTTCTCTATATTCTTGATCAATTGTTTTGTTAGAACTGAATTTTTAAACCCTATTTATTGCCAGGATCACCCTATAATCTTGTGTTATCAATCCCAGGATTAGAATCTCATTATGTAATGCACACAAGCGGTAGTAAGGGTTCACATTATCAGATCGGTGTTCACATTTTAGAATATTACTATAGAACATACGTATAAATATTTTGGTGCGAATTACTTGTTTTTGGTAATTAGAGCTGCGTAATGGTTTCTTGTCGATTGTTTATTTTAAGTAAGATTCCAAGGAAAATTAAGTATTAGAGCAGTCATCATAATAAGATCCAACTGTGGATCTTAAAAGGAGAATGAATCATTAGTTTGTGTATATTATCATTAGTCCGATTTCATCACTATAGCCTGATTTTGTTAAATTATTTTAGTCCGATTTTATCACTCTAGACTGATTTTGTAGAATTTTAGTCTGCGTTCATCACTTTAGTCCGATTGTGTAGAATTTTAGTCCGATTTCATTACTCTAGTTAAATTGTGTAAAATTTTAGTCCGATTTCATCACTCTAGTCCGATTGTGTACAATTTTAGTCGTATTTCATCACTCTAGTCCGATTGTGTAGAATTTTAGTCGATTTCATTACTCTAGTCCGATTGTGTAGAATTTTAGTCCAATTTCATTACTCTAGTTAAATTGTGTAAAATTTTAGTCCGATTTCATCACTCTAGTCCGATTGTATACAATTTTAGTCGTATTTCATCACTCTACTCCGATTGTGTAGAATGTTAGTCCAATTTCATTACTCTAGTTAAATTGTGTAAAATTTTATTCTGATTTCATCACTCTAGTCCAATTGTGTAGAATTTTAGTCCGATTTAATCACTTTAGTTCAATTATGTAGAATTTTAGTCCGATTTAATCACTCAAGTCCGATTTTGTAGAATTTTAGTCCGATTTCATCACTCTGTCCGATTGTGTACAATTCTAGTCCGATTTCATCACTCTAGTGCGAATTTGTAGAATTTTAAGTACAATTTAATCACTCTAGTCCAATTGTGTAGAATTTTAGTCCGATTTTATTCAAACTTGGCAATTTTTTTTTGAAAACAATGTAACCCGGTAGTTTAACTAATAAGAAACCTAAAAGCCATATATAACAAGATGGTTTTGGAAATAACGAAGATACGTTTATTATGGAAAAGTAGCTAGACTACAATATGTAATGAAACTGCCATTCTCCTCAAAGTGAGAAAGAGAAAAGCAGACAACTTAATAGAGTTCGGGGCTCTGTTCTGTCGTTAGGACTGCGGTGAAATATAGTTGGCCGATACCGTTAATTTTCCTGAAACCTTGGAAAAATATACGGTCCCATTAGTCACTGAAATACCCGTTGTAATATAAATTATTTGTTTAGTTTCAACTACTGGAACAAATGTAATAGGAAACAAATACTTCCATATTATAATGGAATAATTACCATATAATGTAGATTCGTAAAGTAGTCTGATATTTATTTATATACAATAAATTTGTTTGCTTTAGCATTGCCTGTTTTTTTTTACAAAAAACAGTAATACTTTTATGTAAAGATTTATCATCATTTCTCAAAAACTAGCGCAGGCCAGTCATACTGGAAGTACGTACAGTATCATGAAAAATAAATTTTTCGGAATCTCAGAATAAAAAAAAAGGTTTTTACTTGGTTGTCGGTCTGTACACTTAGGTGATAACTTAATGATAACTCAATATTTATCAATTTTGACATTTTAATGAGTTCACTCATTTCTATAATTTTTTAACATGTCAACAACGTTGAGTAACAAAATTATGTTTTTTTTTCAAAATTGTATTTCATGAATTCGATAAAATTTCACTTGTGTGTTGTCCTTAAGTACACAGACAAAACGTACATGTGATTTGTATTTCCTCACAGAATTTCGCTCAAGATTCCTTAAAGCTATAAGGAAAAAATTCCCAATAAGTCAACCTAAATACTCAAAATCGGTTTTTTTAGCCGCCTCGGTGGCCTAGTTGATAGCATACTGAGCTTTCACCCCGAGGAACCGGGTTCGAGTCCCGGCCAGGGCTTGGCATTTTCATACGCTATAAATCATCCCATCGTCTGCATAAGTCCAAGTGTGCACAATAGTCAAACGTTAAACACAAGAAAAAAAAAAAAAAAATCAAAATCCGTTTTCAAGTTTTGGTCACAAATAATGTGGAATCATAGTTCGAGTTTGTTAAAATATTTTAAACAAAACGAATTTAAGTTCGAAGTAAATAGAATAAACCTTGAAAGCTGTCGAAATTTTCTTGAATTAGGAATTTCTAAACTGAATAGAGTTGCGTACTAAATTTTTGTACAAAATCTGATAAACTGATTTTGATAAATTACATAAATGTTTCGGTTTTGTCTGTTGATAACACTAATTATCTTGGTAAAACTGCAATACTTACGTCAAAGAAAAACTTATTCAAGAAAAACTTAAAAAAATCTGCATAATTTCTCAATATGGAAATTAAAGGTTGAAGTTATTATAGTAAATTTACAATAATTGAAGTTTTCTGTTCGGGATAAGATCGAAAAAACCCCTGACCGCCGTAAACTCTGAATTGTACTTTGCTGTTATTTAAAATTTCATATATTCATATATACATATATACATTATGAATCTTCACATGATAAAATTAGAGCAAAATCAGATTAACCGATTTTGTGAAGTGTATCCCACTTTACTTCTTTTTTGTCGGTAGTCTACTGGATTTTTGAGGAATAATTAAATGAATTGAATGCGCGTGTGTGCGTGTGTGTGTGTTTCACACGATTTATACGTATAAAATAAACTTAAATACATTTTATGAAAAGTTTACCATAGACGGTTGTATCCAAGAAAAGAAGAACAATACTTTACTAGTGTATTGCATCATTGTTATTGGAGGGAATTTCACTTCCAAGTATAAGAACACAGAAAAGCTCTCAGCCACAACAAGCTGTATTATGGGATAATAAAATTGGATTTCCTCCAAATCTCTAAATAGAAAAACATCTCATTCAAGAGGAAATAACGTATACACTTAAGCCAGAGATACAGGTAGAGAATACACACGAACACGGGAAAGTTGTGAAATTTTAACTGGCAAAACGGTATCACAGTTAGAGCTTGTACTTTATTGAAAGACTAACTGTGATAAAATTAATAGAAAAAAAAACTATGTATAACATTTCTCAAATACCATTGGTAGTTCGATAGTTTAGGTTTCATTGGATTGTAATCGATTCTATTATATACTGAAAACACTCGGTATTTGGTGTTTCACTTTAATGGCGTTAATTATTAAAATTAAAATACATATTACTGAACTTATCTTATATATGTAATATTAAAGAATCATCCTGAACTAATAATACACGATATATTTAAGTGTAAGCCTCCTATATAATTTTGTGCTAAATGGGCTTGGTATATACTATAATGACGTTAATTATTAAAATTTAAATAGGCATTATTGAACCTACTTTATTTACGTAATATTAAAGAGTCATCCTGTACTGATAACGCAAATTATACTGTGTGCATACTTCCCAGGCGTATTTGGTCGAATGAATCTTTTGGTCATATGATTCAAGAATATTTCATGGATTATCTATTGAACACACAGTTGGTACTTGGTGAAACACTATAATAACCAGGAAAATTAGAACACTGATATAGTTTTACAAAATTTCTTTTATTTAATGGCATATGTTTTGCAGTGAGCAATCTTTAGATATTGTGTGCATGTACTCGTATAGTAACACAGTTAATGTTAAAACTGGAAGGCACATCCCTCGCGGTACCCGAGTCTAACACATACAATACACTTACGACTTTAACACTTTACACTCACACTTACATTTAGGGAGGCGATAATAGCCTAAATGTGCTTTTCGCCTTAAAATAACAAAAACAAAACAAAAAAAAATCATACAAGATACCAAATTTCAAAAGAATCGGTCAATTCGTTTGGCCAAAACTGGGTGACAAACAAAGAAATAAACGCACGAACCAAATGCCGAACGGTCGAGTTGAAACAGAGACCTCTCGCTTCTCTCGGTCTATTAACAACACACAGTAGCTACAAAACCTTATGAACTATTAGTTGTACATGAAGTTCCGAGTTGGCAAGATCGTTTAACGAACTTCCGTCAAAGTGTAATTATCCGGTGTAATTTTGTTTGACCTCGACGGACTGTAGACTGCATAAAGTAAGCCCAGTCTTTCTGTTTAAAACCCACTTATTTACATTAATTTGTCGAATAATTGTTTTTTCTCTAGTACATTTTACAAGTGAAATTTCATTAGAATATATATATATATATATATATATATATATATATATATATATATATATATATATATATATATATATATATATATATATATATATATATATATATAGAGAGAGAGAGAGAGAGAGAGAGAGAGTCCTAAAGTGCTTAGTTTCGTATGTAACCACTGTTTTGTGTTTTAACAAAAAAAAATGATATTGTGTAAAATAGTACAAATTATCATTATATTTCCATTACGTATTAAAAAATTTTAAACATTTGAACGTCATCTACAAAACAATTTTAATTTTTTTCCTAGCTTAAGGGATGACTGAGTTATCGACAAAAAAACCGCTGTTATGCTGATTCTTCATTCATTAAAAATCATATCTGCTGTAATTATTTATACACAGAGTTAGCTGTTGTACAATCTATTTTATTAAAACTTTTGTTTTTGTAAAGGATAAGGCAGTTATGACAAAACGTCATGTTGGCACTAGTTCGTCTAGGCGTCTAGTTCGTTCTTTCTTTAAAGGCATTATACAAAGCATTTCCTCTTGTTTTAAAACGGAACTCTTGACCGCTTCGAGCTATATGCTTTGTTCAGTTAGGTTTAAATTTAGACAAATTTGGATTTCGTAAGCCCCCGAGCTACTTTGTTCTATTGACTGCAGAGCTAAACTTTACCTATTACCAAAAGAATTTACAATAATCACTGCACACGGCTGTTTTAAAGATGATAACGTAATTACAAAAACAAAAAGACATTGTATAACATAACGTAAACGAATATTGCTATAGGAAATTTTGTTAGTATAATTAATAACAAACTGTTCCTCTATTTCTAAATGGCTACCATATAAACTCTAAAATCCGTTAACTGTTATGATGGTAAAATAAAACTTAAAAAATGTAAACAATATTGCAGTGACAACTATTTTGAAATTAACGAATGGGTTTTTCTAATTAACTTGCCTAAGCTATTATTGACATTACTTTGTGTGCAGTTTGAATCTAAAAGAAACAAAATTTCAAAACTACATATATATATATATATATATATATATATATATATATATATATATAGCTACATTTATTGAGAGGATTTAGACGTTCCTCGCGATAGCCGAGTCTAACACACACTTACACTTACAACACTGCAGTAACGACTTTAACACTTTACACTCACATTTAGGGAGGTGATAATAGCCTCAATTAAAAAAAGGTGCTTTTCACCTTAAAAAAAGAAATATGTATATATAGAAGAAAGAAAAATATATATAGAAAGAGAGAGAGAGAGAGAGAGAGAGAGAGAGAGAGAGAGAGAGAGAGAGAGAGAGAGAGAGAGAGAGCTCATGGTCTGTGCTTGTTTTATCGAACAAAGTCTTAAGTCTTACAATGAGACTACATCAATAGCTAATTTTCAGTGATCATTTCATAATAATAATTAATTTGAAGTAAAAAAACAACAATAATTTAGACATTGAATTAAACATAAATTAGAAGTTAAAACGGAATAAACTTTAATTCTATTTTAACTGTCCAGTCGTACTACCACTTCTGCAAGAAAACACACACACACACACACACACACACACACACACACACACACATATATATATATATATATATATATATATATATATATATATATACACACACACACACACACACACACACGCGCGCGCGCGCGTATATATATCGTCGCGGAATGAGGTGATGCTTAGAGGGAGAGCACAGTAGTAGGGAGTAAGGACGGGTACAGAGGGAAAGGTATGCAGTGTGGAGTTCCAATTACTTTTGCCACTACAAAACCGCCTATAACTGGTTTTACACCGAATTCTATGCTTCAGCTCATTTAGAATGGTCTTAAATGAACAATTTAATAACAATATAATAATCGTATTTTGTGATCGTTGTAAAATTAAAATCGATGATTAAATGGAATAATTAATCAAAATACAGTATAAAACGTAAAGTGTTTCGAGTAGATCGAGATAAGAAACCTAGCAGCTGTTAATGAATAAAAGAACCCCTCCAGAGGAAAAGCCAAGGGTTGATGTCAGTTCCTTTACTTCACACTTCTTGTAAGCTGCGTGTTGCACGCCATCTCGTGTCTGATGTTGGCAACACAAAGTCGGGATTTTTATTAAGTCAAATAAAACAGAGTTCACAATATGTTTGCTCGTGTAACTTGTAACAAAATTAACAACACGTAATTGAATATTTTGGTGCGCAACATTTTTTATACTTAATAAATTACAATTTAAAACGTTGAAAAAAATCATAACTTCCCATTTTATCCTTTGTTAAGGTCGTCTGTCGGTAACGCATCTTTTACTGGTAAATGACATGACCAATCGTTATAAAATTGTTAGTGATTGGTAAAATTGTAAAATTTGTAGTGATTATATGTGAAAATGTTTTTTTTAGTCACCTGAACCCAGGAAAAATATTGACGTTGATGACAATAAGTATTTAGGGGTAATTGAGGTGTAATATTTTAAACGTTTTTGTAGTGCTTGGTATAATTTGGAAACTAGAAACTATACTGGTTAATAATATGTGTAGTTTTACACATAAAGAGTTTATGTAAAGACGCCAGTCTTGTAACAAAAGTTAAAAAATATAAGAAAAATTGTAAATTTACCAACAATTTAGGAAGTTTTTTTTGTGCCTTTTGAACCAGAATCAGAATAAGATTCAAAAGTTATTGAGTAAGTGCAGTCAGTGTAGACGACAGGAAGCCAGCTGATTTATTTTTGTTAATACAGTACGTATATTATACAAGAAACAAGGTACCTACCTTAGTAAGTGCTTTAAAAGAACGTTTACTGGAAAATGATTTCTCAAATTAATCACTTTTAAATGGACGAAATTAGTTAAATTTTTTCCCACAGTGTATATGACGGCCTTCAGAATAGTTTCCTTTTTTCAACGAAATTTCAAAATTAAGAATGCTTGTTTTTGCCGTTTTAACATTAACTGTGTTAGTCACTTCAAAAAAAGTGTTAGAAGAACGTAATGATTCCATAGCAGTCAAAAGTTCGTTTTTTCGCTTTTATTGCGAAATAAAATATTTTTGTATATTAAAAAATTCCCTTATTACTTTTTGTAAATTAGCTTCCGTCACGTCAGTAAGCCAGCTGCGCAGGGCTATTATTATTTCACTAAATGAACTGTCTCAGTTTACATTGCATTTGTAGTAAAAATATACGATGATAACATAAAACGTTTTCAAAAAAAAAAAAAAAAATCAAAATAAACATCGCAAGATGTTGTCATAGCAACCAAGCGGCCAAACATCTGTTTGAGCTCCCACACTTGTCCCCTCTGGCGGCAACAAATAAATGGAATTGTTACTTTGTTATAATTAACAACAATAACTGTTTCGTATAACAAGCTGAATACGATTTTTTTTCATTTTTTTGTTTTATAATAATTGTGAAAAGACTTTTGTATTGCTTCGGTTGGCACGAGTCGGCAATCTTTCCTCAGGTAGGAACTTTAACGTTAATCAATACTTATAGAGAAAAATTATTACAATCGTTTAAAAGTTCGTCTAAAACAATAAAGTTTTTTTAAAAAATTTTGATGTTACAGAAAGACTTCTACCTAAGTTGGCTAAGTATTTGTTAAAATATACATGTGAAATCAAATCACTTAGATTGAAACCGCGATTCAATAAAGAGATAAAGGAAAGTTTTTTCTCCAAATTTACTTGTCTATTATTAAGCCTCGCGTCCTCACCTCGTTTCCACTGTCGTCCAGCAAATCCTTAAGCACAAACCGCTTGGCTGACACCTCATCCAGCCGCCGACCTGCCGTCATGTACTGACTCTTAGAGCTGAACTTTCTGGACCGAACCTCTTTCGCTGTTTTCCTCGCCCAATCATCAACAATCTACTTGTCACGCAAGAGACTCTTGGAACGAAACTTTTGAACCAGACCTCTTTTCGCTCTTAGTACTCATCCAGCCGCAAACTGTCTAGTTACCGTCGTGCAACTGACTTTCGGGACTGCACCTTCTGAACTTAAAACCTCTTTTTGTTGTTGGTCCTCGTTTTGCTGCCAGTCGTCCATCTGCCGTTGCGCAACTGACTTTTGGGACAATCTCTTTTCGCTGTTGGTCCTCGTCCAGCCGCCGATCGTCTAGCTTCCATCACGAAAATGACTCTTGAAGTTTAATTCTTTTATATGGTGATCCTCATCCAGCTGCCGATCAACTTCTTTCGCGCAACTGACTCCTATGGAACTTAACATCTTTTCGGTGTTAGTTTTAGTCCAGCCGAATCGGCACCCTGCTGTTGAGCTTTAACTCTTGTGCAAACCCTATAAACTTCAATTTGTGGGTTCCCACGACTTACTTTTCACCCAATTTTTATTCTCACTACTGTCAGAAGTGTAATCATTATTTTGAGTTTACCTATAGACAGTGTTTGCTAATAGATACTTTTAGTATTAGGCTACTTTATTAAATTGTCTACTTTTTTCCTTAATGGCCACATTTTCTGCCAGCCAAATTATAAGGACGAAAGATCGGTGTTAACGGAGGCTCTGACAGAAAGCCCTCTCACCAACACTGCAGATTTACCGGTACCAACCCACCTCGGACATACCGGCCACAATGTACTAACGTTTTGGTTTGTGTTTCATGACAACATACTTACGTACGAGTGAGCTATGATATTCGTCATAGAGCAAGAACTGTTCAAATTTTGTTAAAGCATGTCAATTTTCTGGAATTAATTATGTAGATTCAAAATGTGTAGGTAAATTTCTGAAGCTGTACAAAAGGTAATGTTAAAAAAAGATCCGATTTTTAAATTAATTATTGAAATATAATATCAGAGTGTTTAATTTTAATTAGACGTGCAAGCAGCTATCTCGCTGACGTGATAGAAACGAATTTTCAACAGTACTTTTCATCCTACGTTTTTGAAAATTCGATTCAGCGTTATAAACAACATTAATTATTGAACAGACTTCAGGTTAATTAATTTGCGTACTTCCAACAAACTTTAAACTTTTTAAAAAAGAATTTAAGCAAACTTACATTCTGATTACGACGGTGAAATCACATTTTCAAAACGAACGGAAAATAAAAATGCTATGGATGTCTTAAGATTTTGAATGCCCGTCATTTTGAAACCCTTGAACAGATTTCGTCGGGTAGCAAACCTGTTTCAGCTATTATCAAAATCGATTTTGTTTGTCAAGTTAGAATAATATCTCACTAAAATTGCGATTGGTAGTGTGCCAACACACAAACACAAACATACACACGCACGCACACACACACACACACACACACACACACACACACGCACGTATAAATTTTGACGGAACTTCAAAAAGTAATCTCCAGCACTCATTTCTCGGTCACTGGTTTGAATCTGACTATTATAACCGCTCTAATACTTAGCGTTTAAATAACTTGAAATTCACCAATAAAAACAATTTAAGATTTAGATAAAAGTGGGAAACTTCAAATAAACCACGTTGGGTTAATTGTTTTATGAACAGCCGTCCAAGTTGGTTTCATAATCAAAAAATCATAAAAAAATTAAAGGCACTGATTTTATATCGTTCGGTCAACAGCTGTGCGTTCAGTAAATTTATTTATTGCTTGGAAATATTATTGAATGTGCAGACCACCCGTTGTATTATACCAGCGCCATATTACACGTGAACAGGAAACGTTTTAATGCTGTGAACGTAATATTTTTAATTTCTGATTATTTTCACTCTCCAGCTACTATATTTTTTTACATTATATGTCAATGTGTGCGAGTGTGTTATGCGTAGAAGCGTAAACAACACAACTCTATTTAGTTAAAATTTATAAAAATAAGCGTTTCTGAATTTTTCCCCGACAGGGATTTTAGAATTAGCTATGCATATTTGTAGCTGCTAAAGAAAACAGCATAGTTTTAAAAAATGGTCACCAAAACTGGTGGGACAGTTGAGAAATTTTGCGATTCCACCGTATCTGCAGCGCATAATACTTTCATTCATATACTGCAAATATTTAGCAAACTATTATGAAATAGTCCATCCTACGTCATCACCTTTACGTTCAATGGAAGAGTTGTCAGTATGGAAAGAATTGTCAGTATGGAAAGAATCGTCGTTATGAAAAGAATTGTTTTAGCCGCCTCGGTGGCCGGTTGATAACGTACTTGTCTTTCATCCCGAGGATCCGGGCTCGATTCCCGGCCAGGGCTTGGCATTTTCATACTCTATAAATCATCCCATCGTCTGCATTAGCCCAAGTGTGCACAATAGTCGGATATTAAACACCAAAATTGTCACTATGGAATGATTGTCAGTATGGAAAGATTGTCAGTATGGAAAGATTATCGGCATGGAAAGATTGTCAGTATGGAAAAAATTATGAGAAAAGAATTGTCAGTTGATAGCGCATGATGAAAAAAATTTTTTATTGTTATTTAACTTCTACAGGATTGTAACATTACAAAATAATTATAAAAAAAGGTATTAAAATTGTAAAAAAATCGTCTAAAACAATGTAATTGTTGAAATGTTGATGTTAAGGAAAGATATCTAGAATAGCCGAGACTGAATCCGCTGTTCTATAAAGAGGTTCTACAAATAAGGTTTTGTTTCTAATAAAGACTGTTACCACCAATCAAAGTAAAATCCTACCAACATTTTGTACAACGTTAGTCATTTAAATTGTATGCTTTTGTATGAAATATATAATAAGTTGTCTAAATATAAAATAACGGCTTAAACGCATACCGTAATTTGTGTGTATTTCTGTATAATTTGGTTTGAAATACATTAACGATTGAGTCATGTAGTTTAGCCCTTACGCTGACGTAGACATTAAACAATTACCCGAACAATCCGTCAAACTTGGGCCTGGAAAGCCAAAACTTACTAGGGCTGAGTAAATATTTTTTTAAAAATTGGAAATGATCATCATTTTTCTTATAAAAAAGGAGTAAAGGTTGTCACGACAGTTTCTGTATTTATCAAATACAAAAAAGCAATAGTAACCCTCCTAATTTTGCTTTTCTTTCCTCTGGTGTTGGCAGGGTGTCTGCTGGATACTCCAATTTTTGCAGGTGACAAATGTGGACACAAATGTTAAACCTTAACTCATCTTGGTATCTATACGCAGGTTATTGTAACACAACCGCCGGAACATATGTTTACATAATATTAGTCAATTCGCTTTATGGAGGTTGTCATAAAGTTAATAAAAAACATTTAAAAGTAATACAGCATAATTTTTTTTGCACTTATCACGTACAAATAAATTTTATTGTAGACAAAATAAACTTTATTCGTCAATGATGACGAATATTTTATAAGAAATATTTTAGTGTTATTTTAAATGTGAATAGGTAATTTGAAAATCCGGTCCAAAAACGACCAAAATGTTAAGTATATAGTTTGTTTAAATTTTGCTAACCAATACGGACCGTAGGAAAAAATGCTTAATTACTAAGGTGTTATAATTTGCTGCAATTGTGGATAGGCTAATAGTAAAAGAAAATGTTAATTATGTTTTCTGCAAATAAGCGGAACGTTTTTTTTACCGAATTAAAAATACAATCCAATTTTTACATATAAGCAAACACATCTTCACTGTTCCTTTGTCCAGAGTCCGGCTGTACGGATAACTTAGTGTGCTAAGTTTAAAGTGGATTTAAAAAACGTGCATATACACAAATGTTTTATTTACAATGTTCACTTAATGAAATGTTGATTGTTTACTGTTTGACTTTGAAATCGATCGGTCCAAAATTTCGTGATTTATTGTATGCCGTTAACAAGCACCATACTGGTTCCACTGGCGGAGATACAATACAGAGTGTGTGGTGATTCTGTTGCCTCGCTTTCGTATGACAATCATGATTGTAAAGATATTCGGTGTAGTTGCCGGAAATATCGAAACACTGTCCACTGATGGGAACGCGTGAGTCTTAATCTAGAAAAATGGATAAAAGTTACCTCAACAATTCGACAAGAGATTTTAGTGTTTTGATCTCCTGGCGTCTTACGGTTGGAGAGTACAAAAAGCCGAAGTTTTCGGATGTTATTCGATTCGGGACCGTTCCCAGAATCGAAAGGAGAGCACGTAAGGTCGAAAGTTTGAATGGCGATTTTTTCTGCTATAATTACTTTGTTTGGGAGAATTCGAAACGGACCTTCAAGATCGCTCGTATTCATATTTATACCGGTAGTCAAGCAGCAGTCAAACACTTGCTTGACCTACAATAGTCCAAGCTGGTCTGGGAGTGTCGGGAAAGCCTCAATGCTCTGTGCCTGGGTTACTTCATTGGGTTCCGGGACGTAAGAAGGTTAAGAGTAATGAGGAAGCAGACCGACCGGCTGGACTGGGGACTGCATCTGAGTTTATCGGACCCGAAAGGGCTTTAAACGTTTCTCTACCATTGGACGGGTCTGCTAACAACGGTAACAAACACCGGGCAAAATAGGATAATTTTCATGGGCATTCCCTAGCAAGCGCATTTTATGAAAGTTCCCTCTTAGAGGACTTACAATGGCGGCAGACATCCTGGGTATAGTAAAACTCAGGAAAATCATGAGGCTCATTACAGGGAATTGTAGTCTGAGGGTGTACATGAATAGGATATGTATGTATCACGGAGAAATCGCGTGTAGGTTAAGTTGCAAGAGGAGAAAACTGCAGGATACAGACTTTATGATTTTGAGGCTATTTCTAGCAAGAGGTTAAAGATTTTTGGTTTCCAGGATCTTAAGGATCTCAAGCAGATAAGCTATTTACTGGATTGTTGGATCTTACTAAGAGCACCAATCTGCTCAACTCGTACTTAAGAGGTTTAGTTGCACAATAGGTCCGTCAATCGCAGTGCCTCAAGTTTATAATGTCTTCCTTTAGTACATAATCTAATCTGTTATAATGGCTTAAGTTCTGAAACTTGATGAGCAAATTTGGAAAAGACATGACAGGCCTACTCTTGTTTATGGACAATATTTAAGAGGTTTAGTTGCACAATAGGTCTGTCAATCGCAGAGCCTCAAGTTTATAATCTCTTCCTCTAGTATATAATCTAATCTATTATAATGGCTTAAGTTCTGAAACTTTATGAGCAAATTTGGAAAAGACAAGACAGGCCTACTCTTGTTTATGGACAATATTTAAGAGGTTTAGTTGCACAATAGGTCCGTCAGTCGCAGTGCCTCAAGTTTATAATCTCTTCCTCTAGTATATAATCTAATCCTACTGTAATGGTTTGAGCTATGAAGCTTTATTCGTGATTTGAGCAAATTTGGAAAATACATGACATACTCTAGTTTTTGGGCAATGTTTAAGAGGTTTAGTTGCACAATAGATCCGTCGATCGCAGTGCCTGAGGTTTCTAATATCTTCCTCTAATAGGCTATATAATCCAATCTACTTACTGTAATGGTTTGAGGTATGAAAGTTTATAAAGGATTTGAGCGAATTTGGAAAATACATTACATCCTCTTGCTTATGGACAATATTTGAACAACATCGTTAGAAAGAAAATCCGATTCGTGTAATATTTCCCTCAAAAAGAGCGTAGAAAAACTTTTTTTTTGAAATATTTGGAGATTATCCTGAGATACGTTCAAATCAAACTTTTATGATTTTTTAATAATAATCTTTAAGTATAACTATTATTATCCAGCAATGTGGACGGACTTTCAAGTCAAAATCACCTTTTCACTCAAGACTATCCTGTCAAAATTTTCAGTTTAATTGTTTTCATAAACTTTCATTATACTTCGTATATTGAGAAATAAAATGGACATTTGGCGGTAAGCGTATGTAAAATATTGCTGATGTAGGCAAAGCTAAGCCAAACTGGAGGGGGCGTGTTTGTACATTGACGGACGTGCATCCTCCCTGTTTAATATCAATGCTAATGTTCGGTTTGGCAGGCACAAAGTTTGGCAGAACCAAACAGTGCATTCACTTCTAGACATTACTGTTCCGGCTACACGAGTAGCGTAACGTTAAAGCTGGATATAGCGCTGGTACTGATTTAAATTATGCAGATTAAGGTTGTGATTTTTTAAAAATTGTTAACATGAAATGATTTTCAAATAATCGACAAATTTTTATTACATTTTGCATGCACTTCGCACATATTTCGGAACTACTTTTAGTTCTCAAAAAAAGGGTTTTGCTACTAATTGGTAAAAAATGTAAAAACATGATTTTTTTCAAAATCGTCTCTTACCTTTTTCATAAAATTTTGCACGAATATTGTAAACATATTCAGTCTAAATCAACTTCAGGAATTATTAAAAATAACTGAAAATTCTTCTCAATTTTTAAAAATAGGTTCATCTGATTTAGCTCAAATATTAGTAAAAAAATTTAATCTCAATACTTTGTAAAATTTTTTTAAAAAAATACGGTTAAATAAAAAAACAAACTCTAACAGGCATGGATTTTTTTTTATTTTACTGTGCAAACTTAAATTGTAAATTATTATTTCAAATCCCATAAACTGATTTGTTTAGTTATATTTTTAATAAAAGTTCAACGTATTTCTGTTTTTTTATGTATCTTTTGGAAAAACGTGAGACAACATATTAAGATCATTCTTGGCAGATCGATTTTTCATGGTTCGTCAGAGATCAAAGCCGGGGTGCCACAAGGTTCCATATTATCAGCCATTTTCTATAACATTTACTCAGCTGACATTCCAGAGGCACAGAACACAACCATTGATAGTTACGCTGATGATACAGTGTTTTCTTTATGTGACACACCAGAATAAGTGACATTAAATTTTCAAAATATTATTAATAAATTAACCTCACTTCAAAGTTAATGAATAAAAATACATCACATCATTTCACCTTTACTCGGCATAAAAGACTTGCCATCCTGTGTATTTATAACAAACGAATTCCTAAAGATAATAAATTGGAATATTTGGGCCAAAACATTGACAGAACACAAGTAGTAATTACTTAAAAACAAAACGTCTTGTTTCAAATTTTAGACTCAAACGTCTCCACCGACTTTTAAATTTTAATTTCGTTTTATCTTTACGTCAAAACGCAACAATTTACAAAACTCTGATCAGAGCATTTTGGACATATACAATTAGTTGACTCCGAGAAGAAAAACAATTTACAAAAGATTCAAACATTTCAATCAAAATTTTAAAGCTCTTTCATATTGCTAGCATAGAAACTTTACACACATACCACCCCCACCAAGATTCATTCATTGAACAGTTAGCCCATTTACGCTATTTGATATTTCATAACAAAATTCAAAGCCACAGGAATCCACTAGTCAAAATTATTTTTGATAAAACACTAAACCTATGACGACTTCAGCGGCGTGGGAGTAGAACCTTTCGGACCAACATCACTGAAGATTTGCCACTGGGCAATAATTTATAATAATCGTTCATGTTGTTTTATTCATATTACATACCATTCGGGTGTTGTGCAAGTGTACATGGTTCCAAATAAAATATTAATGTCAAAAAAGAATGTGATAGGTTTGTGTAATGTTTTCCCACTATTTATTTTAACAAATTTCGAAAAGAAATACTTTGAGAATAGCCTATTTATTGAAAAATATGTTATTATAGCGGCCACCATGGGACGATGCAGACCAGGGACCTTTAAGTGATCTCTAGATAACTTTTTTTTTGGGTCTGAACTACGTGCCTAAAGGTTGTAGGTTCGAGCCTTGGAGTTACTGTCGTAAGCTTACTCTATCTGTTAAAAAACGTATTTCGTTAAGAAGCTTTGCTTTCTCTAGTATCTTTAGTTCTCATTAGTCTAACTGGCATAAGTATGGATGTTACGTAAAAAAATAATAAAGTAAATAAACCAATTTAAATCGCTTACTATCTACAATGCTTCTGCTAATTTAGTGCAAATTGTTTCCAACACTAATTGCCCGGCTTAGCTCGCCGATACCTAAGCTGTATTTATTTCTACTTTTATAAGATACTTTTCGTAATGTCGCCCTTATCTCTCTGCACACGTTCTCTTATCTCGATACCGCCTTCAATAAATTACTTTTATAGTTTTTACTGGTTTTAATTAGTTTTATTGGAACTGTAACAAAACTTGGAACACAAGCTGGAAGTAATTCATGAAAAAATACGGTTTCTTCCTTTTTCAGGTACGGATCGAAAATAAATATATTTAAGTTTTGTTTTTCTTACAGATAGCCTAGTCCAGAAATTGGATAATTGGTATCAATTTTATTAATTCATGAAGATTTATAACTGAAGCCATTTTACAGAATTTAAAATGAAAGACATTTACAGTTTGATAGTAAATCGAAAAACAAACCTTGGTCAAGAGATGTCTTCACATAGAACCTACATTTAAGCAAAATCTGATGAATTGATTTTGATAAACTACTTAGATTTAGTTCCTAATTTTTTTCAGGGATAAAGCGACCAATACTATTTGTTCGGGTTGATCCTACGTTTGAGCAAATTACAGTATTGATCTAAATGAGTAAACATGATTTCAGAAAATCCGATTCCTTTCAAAAGGTTTCTTGAAGCTCCTGTTTGTTAAAAATCTGTTAAAATCAGATTTACTCAGAGTTGACACTAATGATTCGATTGACATTTTGGTCACACATGAACACATATAACTCGAAACAATATACCTAAATTATTTTGAAATTGTAAATCGAAGAAAACCCTGCCATACTTTGGGTTTTCATTTACCCTTGAATCGTAGATGTAATGATTTCAAATTTAGAACACAGAGTGAGGTATGAATCTATATTTATAAAAGAAGAAGTCCTGACTGACTCACTCATAATCAATACACAGCCGGAATTAAAAAAACCCTTAAAGAGAATGAGTGTGTACAAAATTTGCATTGAAAAAATATTTTTTTAAACTTAATATTAAATACTCTAAAACGTAAATAATAAAATGTAACTTTTTCCACATTTCATCCCTTAAAGGAAAAATAAGGTGGTGTAATATTTTCTATATTCATATTTAGAAAAAAAATTTAAAATAAAATGGGAAGAATGGTCAAAAACTTGATCACAAAAATGTTCATATCCAGTTGTTTCCATATAAATCCTGTTCGAAAACTATTGACAAATAATCAGCTGAATTTATTAAAATAGGTCCATCTAATTTACATTATGTATATTCGTTTCTCACTCGGTGTACACCAAGTTTAAAATAAATATATTTTATTTATAAACCAAATCCTATCATTTGTTTGCGATATTTTAATTAATCTAGCCGAATATATGTTTTACATTAACATTTTTATTTAGTTGTAATTAACTGACAAAAAATTATTAATGAAAGAGTGCCGCACTAATTGTTTTTCAATACGTTTACTGTTTATTTTTGCTAATGCAAAATTGTACACCTCGTTTTTATTCCTTTAGGGGATGAATTCTGGGAAATGCTGGCGTACATGTTTCAGTAATTGTGTTTTAGAGTTTTTATGTTATGTTTCGTGAAAATCAATTCGAAAATACTAATTTCAATAGAAAACATTACAATCCTTATTTTCCTTTTAGGAGTTGAAATGGGGCAAAATTTGAAATATTAGTTTGATTATTTGCGTTTTAGAGTATTAGTGTTAGTGTTACGTGTCAATAAAATCCGATTAAAAAAATGTTTTTCCAATGCAAACATTTATTCCTTTTTACCAATTTAAGGGACTACAGAAGTTTTTAGTTTCGGTTCTATGTTGATTATGAGTGAATCAGAACTTCTGCATTTATAAATATAGATTCGTAGTCAATCGGTGTACTAAATGTGAAATAATGACATCTACTATATTATATGTTTTTCAATGTAAACAGTTATTCCACCTTTTTACCTCTTTAAGAGGCTACAGAAATCCTAAATTTCGGTTCTACCTTGATTATGAGTGAGGAATCCTTTTATAAATATAGATTCGTAGTCTCTCGGCATAATAAATTTGAAATAATCACAACTACGGTTTGACGGTAAGTAAAAAACCCTATGGAGGTAGGATTTCTTCCATTTACAATCAAAAAGGAGTATTTTAAAATAATTTAGCTACAGTGTTTTGCATTATGTGTTTTCGTATATGATCGAAATTTCAGCCGAGTCATTAGAGTCAAGTGTGAGAAAATCCGATTTTAACAGATTGTTGACAAACAAGATCTTCAAGAAACCTTTCTAAAGGGATTGGATTTCACTGATTTAGATCAGCATTTTGCTCAAACGTAGGATCTAACCAAACATATAGTACTGGTCGCCTTATTTCTGAAAAAAATATTGAAAAATGGGTCTAAGTAATTTATCAAAATCAGTTTATCGGATTTTGCTTAAATGTAGGTCCCATGTGAAGTTTTATAACTAGTATTTGTACTAAAAGTACAAACAAATCCTGGCCACAGGGGAATTTGTTTTGTTTTTCGATTTACCCTCAAGCTGTTACCTTTTATTCTAAATTCCGTACAATGGCATCAGTTAAAAATCTTCATACATGAATAAAATTGGTACAAAATTTAATGATCCGATATCCTATGTATTTCTAAGTAGCTTCCGGAGGTTTTAAAGAAAGTAGTTTTCTAATATTGTTACGCAAATAGTTTTTAATTTGAGAAAGTTAATGCGGTTCTCGATATTATTTCTTTTTATAGCGCGACGTAATAATATCACCGATTATTCTGCTATATCTCTGAAATTACGTCAGTCAAGGTCGTAGGTTCGATACTGGAGTAGCTCGGTGGTCGATATGACTAAGGCACCGGGCAGTCTTTTTCGTCTCTGAACTGCACAGCTCAAGGTTGTAAGTTCGAGGCGCTGTTACTGTCATTGCTGTACCTTTACCATTAAATCTGATTCCTCGTCCACATTACTCTAACTGGCTTAACAAATTGACTCTAGAAAAAAGTCAATACTGGATATATCTGCCGTTAACACCTACTCATATAGAGGGAGACTTTGTAAGCATTGTTCTAAAGTGAACGTGGATGAAAAAACTTTGAATTAATAGTGCAGATTTTCAATAAAACAACGTAGTTTTTTCACGCTGAGTGTAATAGAAGACGTTGGTTTTAAGGGCACAGCGAAACTTGGAAAGTTGAAATGTAGCTACAATTGTGACTTCATTTTTGAGGTTTTTCCAAATTATAAAAATGTTTACAAATATATATATATAGGCTACTAGCTTTCGCAGTTGTAGTGCGATTTGATTAATTTGCACAAAAAACTATTTTGGTAATAGTTTGGACATGTTTGTTATTCGTAATAGTAAAAATTGAGTTACTCGAAATCTTAAAAAAAAATAATATTTTTACGTTTCACTTTTTGGAACTCTGATTTTACTGTCGCGGTCGTTGGTGAAATCTGACCTGTCTAAATTGGCATTTTTCAATTTCAAGTTCTATTTTAAAAAGCGAGACAGCTGCGCGCGGCGATAATGTTGACGTTTTGATCTCTGTTTGTGCGGAGAGATGAAGACGAATCAAATCCCAGGCAGACAACACACGGTTAATAAAACAGCCCCGGATAGAGTTCCCATGACAGCTGGCTGGCAAAGTGACGTCACTCATTGTGTCTACGTCAAAGTGACTGATGCATTGCTTTGTTTATACAGGATATATTGGAATACATTGCGCGAGATAAAAATGTAGCCGCGTAGAACAAAACAAATTTACCAGGAAGGCCGCCAGTGCCTGAAGTATCCGGGTGCTTCGCGTCCTACGAATGAACAATTTCCGTCCGAAATCGTTTTGATTATGTTCGAAGTGTTTACTTTTAAACACTTCATGAAGTTCTTCATGCTAAATGATTAACTATTACAGTGCGTTGTTAATTAAATTACTTAAATCACTGTTGTTATTCGTATTATAAAAGACAAATTTTTATAATTTACAATTAAAATTTATTTATTATTAATTATTGCATACAATGATATAAACATAATCTCAGATATATAAATAAACTATGCGTGTTTTAATACGCTAAAGTTCCCAGTTTTGGTCCGTTTTAATTCAAACTTTGAACAAAAATCGATTTTGGTGAGTTCTGTATCTAGCGAAATTCTTTTAACCGTTTTAAAATAACAGCGATTACACTATCAAATATATTTGTCAAAATAATTGTTGATAATATCAAAAGATCTGACGAAATTTTGACCGTATATCGTGTTACATTCGTCAAATTTCTTTTTTTTCTTTTTTTTGGTGTTTAACGTCCGACTATTGTAGACAAATTTCTTTGATCAGCTGTGTTATTAAGTAGATATATTTTGAGGTTATCTTTACTTAAATGCAGTTAGCTGTAATGGATCGAATAATGTTGACTTGTTATAATGCTGCATTAAGCGCTTATCTTGCTGTGGCGCTACTAAATAAAAAGAGAGGAAAACGGAAAAAACGAGTTCGGGTCCGAGCATGGATACAAAGGAGAATAATAGTAGGTGTAAATATTACTACTATTCAACAATGGACAATGACAATGGAAGACAATTTTTTAGGTTTTTGTGAGCATTAGTGTGGATATTCCACGAACATTCTCTTTTTCATATTGTGGAATTAATGTTCTTACTGTTTCAGAAGTCTAATGACAAGTTCACCATAGTTTTAAACTGTATGCAACAAAAGCAATGGATTTTTTTTAAAGGCGAAAAGCACATTAAGGCTATTATTGCCTCCCTAAATGTAAGTGTGAGTGTAAAGTGCCCGTAAATGTAATGTACAAAGAATAATGTGACATAAACAGGCAATGACAAAATTTTGAAGTTATACCTACGTATTTTGAAAATCTTTGTCAACGTGTCACGATTCGTTAAAGTTTACTTAATTAATGAACCGTCAAATTTATTTCTTTAAAGATCTTTGATCAAAGAAATTTTACATTTCTACGTTAATGTAATAATATTTTTTATTTTTAATATATTTAACATTAAATTACAAAACTACACCACTCCTAATAGGGTCGACTAAAGATTTACATCTATCATAATCACAATTGTAGGGTTAACATTAATAAATTGGTCAGTTCATTATTTTTACTGAACCAAATCATGAGGTTTGGTTCTATTGAGGAGGCAAACATCGTTCATAACGCTGTCGCTCATTATATTCATGGTTTTATTAACTTGAACTTGGATACGTTGGTTATGCTACGGATGTACCACGGAGCCCTAACTATCCCACGAAGAACTTTATTTTGAAATGTTTGAATAACCTTCATATTTGATTCTTTTGTACAGCCCCAAATTTGAATTCCGTATGACCATACAGGCTTAAGTACTTGCGATAATGTAATATGCCACGTCGACATTTTTGATCATCTTTTTCAATCAGCGTTTATATGATGTGCGTAAAATACTGTATTAAATTCTTTTTTTAATAAAAAAATCTCACTGCTGTCAGGGTTCATTTTTGTATTTCCAGTGCTAATTTACGTAGGTTTGTGACAGGGAAATCGGATTTAAAAAAAGTGTAAACATATTTTGGAAATTCGCTTCCATCACGTAAGCAAAACAGTTGCTTGTAAATTCATTGATTTATTTTGTCGTGTTGCAATAAAAAGGCTTACTTTAATGTACAGTTTTGTACGAATTGTATCTCCTTTTTATTTATATTTTGTTGAACGTTGGAAATATAACGATAATGGCATGAAGACGAGGCAATGCAAATGTAACCGAATTACTCACAACCGTACAGCATAAGCAATACGGGAGCCATAATGTTCAAATCTAGTTGGCAATCCAAGTCTGTACTTGTTATTTTACACGTAACGTAATCCAATTTCGGCTTCGTCGCGAATGCGCTTCCGTTCTTACTGTTTCCGATTCGTTTACTTTTACTTACGTTCTGATTTTCATAAAACAATTTGTGTCGATTTTATACAGGCTATGAACAAATTGCGGATCTTGCTGAAAATCGACCTTCTGTGCACTAAGTTCAAATAAGTGGTTTTGGGTTGGCTGTCTGTTCACATTATTAAAGGACAAAGTAAATTGACCAATTTTTATTGAAATGTATCTTGTAGATCTAGTTTTCTTATTAGGTAATCTAGAGATATTTCATTTCATCTTGGTACACGAAAAATATTTACGGGTCAATTAAAAGTGAAAAATTGGTTTAATTTATTAAAATACGTTTATCCGATTTTGCTAACAAGCCAGTAGAGAAATTAAAGGTTTGGTAAAGGGTTAATTAAGGGTTGGTAATTAATCGAATAAAGTAGTTTTTATTTGTCTCTGTCTGAGTTTATCGCTGGAAATACGACCGACTTCGATCAAATTTGGCATGTTGGTTTATTTACCTCTATCTTAGAACCATATTTTTTAATTTAGAAAAGCATTTTTTTTACATAAAATTTCTATTGTAAGAAAATGTTAAAACAGGGTTATCACAAAGTTTCATATAACAATTTAAACAAAGTTTGCATAAAGTTCGTCCATAAGCAGTCAGACAAAACCTACCGATCTCTAAAATATTTTATTTCAAATTCTATTGAAAAATCAGAAAAAAATGACTAATTTTTTTTAACCAGTTTATTATATTTTTGCTCAAATTTTTTCGCATGTGAAGATACTTAACTTAGCATTGTCGAGAAGGGCACGTGAGGAGGCTACATGCAATCCCTCAAGGCTAGCTGTTTGTTGTAGAATCGTATTAGAGAAAGTTTGTATAATATTTCCATTGTTTATTTTAGAAGTTACCACAAAGCTTTCATAACAACGTAGAAAGTTAGTAATAAATAATATTATGCAATATTATATGTTATATAATACAGGAAGCCTTATAATGTATAGACATATATTCAAAATCAAAAAGATTTGTATGTACTCCACCGCTGTACATAAATCAGATTTATCAGAGTTTAAATATTAAAGTTGATGAATTGAATAGAATGTCTTTGTATCAACAAAACAAATTGTGATGCACAGGAATCTTCAAGGATTTGTGCAAAGGTTTCAAGATTTTAAAATTCGCAGTTTTAAAAATTAGATTCAACAGTAGTAAATATGGGAAGGTGCTAGTTGAGCAGACCTCGCTGTCAACTTATAAGTAAGAAGATGTTATTAACAGCATTTAATTATATAATAGTGAATCCAGTTATTGTTGTTTAGCCACGGCCTCTTGCCACCATATGTCTTACGCTCATATGGGCACAAATTTTGTATTTTTAATACAATATTTTGTAAATTTAAAAAAAAAATACACAAACCAGTAGTTCAAGAAGAGTAGAGAAAGCAGTATACATATATTATAATTAGTATACAAAGCGATCTGCGATAGCGCTCGTAACTTTTCCGCCAACTTAACCTGCAACCGTAATATTTACGGGGAACAAATTTTTTGGACCAAGTTATATTAGAAATTGTATGCTCTTTCCGTATGAAGCGGTAAAAATTAAAGATTTGGTTTTGCCGTTCAGCCAATTATAGCCGCCACCACCACCACCACCACCACCACCACCACCACCACCACCACCACAACCACCACCAACACCACGTCGTTACCGCTTACGATGCCGCGGTTGTTGTTATTGTTGCTGTTACTGTTGTTGCTGTTGTTGCTGCTGCTGCTGCTGTTGTTGCTGCTGCTGCTGTTGTTGTTGTTGCTGCTACTGTTGTTGCTGCTGCTGTTGTTGCTGCTGCTGCTGCTGATGTTGCTGCTGCTGCTGCTGCTGCTGCTGCTGTTTGTTGCTGCTGCTGTTGTTGCTGCTGCTGCTGCTGTTGCTGCTGCTGCAGCTGATGTTGTTGCTGCTGCTGCTGTTGCTGCTGCTGTTGCTACTTCTGCCGCTGTTGTTGCTGACGTTGTTGCTGTTGTTTCTGTTGCTGCTGCTGCTGTTGATGTTGCTGTTAATGCTGCTGCTTCTGCTGCCAAAGCTGCTGTTGCTGCTGCTGCTGATCCTGCTGCTGCTGATCCTGCTGCTGCTGATCCTGCTGCTGCTTCTAATGCTGCTGTTGCCGTTGCCGTTGCCGGTACCGTTGCCGTTGTGTTTGTTCTTGCTTTTGTTTTTTGGAGTTGGTTTTGTTTTTGTTTTTTGTTTTTTTTTTGTTTTTGTTATTATTATTTGGTTTAAAAGTCACTGCTTTATATCAGTTAGAGTAATGAATGGAAAGTGACGACGTAACACATAGAAAAAAAACCAA
The DNA here is from genome assembly GCA_022606455.1 of Callitettix versicolor. Taxonomy (NCBI): domain Eukaryota; kingdom Metazoa; phylum Arthropoda; class Insecta; order Hemiptera; family Cercopidae; genus Callitettix; species Callitettix versicolor. Next base: position 82,006,665 of record CM040186.1, read on the forward strand.
CAGTAGTAAATGTACTAGAATCCGCTTACATGTCAGAATTGTCGCTGGCTGTTATCCTACAGACTGAGCTACATATTCACTGAGCTACATACCGGCTGTTACATACTCACAATTCTTGCAGACTATATAATTGACCAAAGCCATCTCACACCACGATTCCGATGTTATCACATTTGCAGTGGCACTGTATTTGGTATTCCATGAAGACTGCTACATTAATCAGCCAATCAGCCCGCTTCTCCCGTAGCCTTTGATCATGCTCTAACCTCACTGCACATTCGCGAAGTATTACATAAACTCTTGTGGCGGCAATATATGTACTTTGTACTTTATAGCCCTATACGTTTGTGTGTGTGTATATATATATATATATATATATATATATATATATATATATATATATATATAATTTAATTCATATTATATTTCTGAAAGTTTGTGTGTTTGTTTGTTTGTTATTCAATCACACTTTAACCTCTGGACCAATTGAGATGAAATACGTATATGGTACGTATATGGTTTAAGTATCAGAGATACATATAGGCCTATTCCCGTTTTACAAAACGTCATTATACTACTTACCCAGCCCAAAATAATTATCAGTTTTTAGTTTTGTAACATCTGTTAACTATAGTTAGGTTTAATTACTGTTTACTGAACATGAGATTAAGGCACCTGAGATGGACATAGATCTAATCCCATTTTACAAATTTTAATCTATGTTTTATTTATTGCAAAATTATTGTTTTTAATGTTACATTTTCATCTAATAATCACAATCTGGTATTTTTCATTTAAGACTATTCAATATTTGTAAAACAGAGTGCAGAATATATATATTATATACAATTTTATTAGGATACTTTAATTGTAAGGTAGTATATATATTTGTGTAATTACATTATATGAAAAAATGGTAAATATGCAGTGCAGCATCTATTGGAGTTTTCGATATTTTTCTTACTAAAATGCTTTATTATGTGCCCAAAAGCAAAAATCCAAAATATGAAAGCAGGAGAAGTACGATAAAAATCGAAAATAAAAGTGACCAACATAACCTCAAAATTGCTACCGGTGAAAATCAGTACCGTGTTGTACTGATTTTAGACGTATTTTTATTGTTTTACTGATCTACAGATCAGTAAAACAATAAAAATACGTCTAATACGGGTTTGGATGATAGGAAACCCATTTTTTAAAAGAATAGTGCATAACCTAAGTGACACGGTTGTTAGGCCTAACACGGTGATGCGTGAAAAAACCTTTATATTTTTTTAAAGATTTTTGGCTACATATCCTAACTGTCACGGTTGTTAGGCCAAACACGGTGATGCGTAAAAACCTTTTATATTTTTTAAAGAATACTGCATATCCTAACTGACACGGTTGTTAGGCCTATCACGGTGATGTGTGAAAAAACCTTTAATTTTTTTAAAAGAATACTAAGTATATTAACTGACACGGTTATCTTGCCTAACACGGTGATGTGTAAAAAAACTTTTATATTTTTTTAAAAAAATGCTACATAACCTAACTGATATGATATGATTGCCTATCATTGTGATGTGTGAAAAAAACCTTTATTTTTTTAAAGAGTTTCCAAACCTTAACTGACACGGTTGGTAGGCCTAACATAGTGATGCGTGATAAATATTTATATTTTTTTAAAGAATACTCCATAAGCTAACTAACATAGTTGTTAGGCCTAACACGGTGATGCATTAAAAGAACCTTTATTTATTTTTTTCAAGAGTACTCCATAACCTTGACAACAACTGACACGGTTGTTGGGCCTAATACGGTTATGCATGGAAAAAACTTTATATTTTTTTTAAAGAGTACTCCATAACTTAACTAACACGGTGATGCGTGAAAAAACCTTTATATTTTTTAAAGAGTACTACAAATCCTGACACGGTTATTGGACCTATCACGGTGATGCGTCAAAAAACCTTTATATTTTTTTAAAAAATACTAGGCTACATATCCTGACACGGTTGTTAGGCCTAACATAGTGATGCGTGAAAAATCTTTATATTTTTTTACAGAATACTCCATTAGCAAACTAATATGGTTGTTAGGCCTAACACGGTGGAGGATTAAAAAAACCTTTATTTATTTTTTTAAAAAGAGTACTCCAACCTAACAGACACGGTTGTTGGGTTAAACGGTGATGCAGGAAAAAAACCTTAATTTTTTTTTAAGAGTACTCCAAAACTTAACTAACACGGTTGTTGGTCCTAACACGGTAATGCATGATCTTTAATGTATATTATGATTGCGGGCAAAGCCGTGTCGGATAACAGCTAATCATATTATATTTCTGAAAGTTTGATTTTGTTTATTTGTTTGTTATTCAAATACACTTTAACTACTGGACCAAACGAGATTACATTTGGTGTGAACACGTTTTAGGTATCTGAGATAAACACAATACTATTCCAGTTTAATTGTATAATAATGACTTTTTAATAATACTGTATTTTATTAAAATATGACATGACCCTGTTTTAGCGTATCGAGTAGAAAAAATTTATATGTCTTTGCCGAAAACCATAAATCATATAATATTGTATATAGCAATATACTAAAATGAACAGATCTATTCTGATTTTGAAAATTGACTATACATTTTATTGCTTACATTATAATTGCAGGCAAAGCCGCAACGGGTAACAGCTAGTATATATATATATATATATATATATATATATATATATATATATATATATATATGTGTGTGTGTGTGTGTGTGTGTGTGTGTGTGTGTGTGTGTGTGTGTGTGTGTGTTCAATTCTATACTCATAGAAAGGTATATAAAAATCTTTATTTTTAACGATCTCTTAAAAAAGAAGATATACAGGTAAACATTGGAGCTTATTTCAAGTTTTTACACCAGGGGCTCACATTTGGTGAGTACGGGGTTGGCGACCCCGGGGTACCCGAGCTGAATCTAATCTTATTTCAACTGGTCTTGGATTAGATTCCTATTTTTACCTTTCCTATCAGGTCTCTCTTCACCACCTCTTGTTCTTTTCGACCCCGATGCTATTAGAGTATTCGAGGGCTAGGGTGTCTTCAACTTCTTTTTATCTTATCCCTTTTACAGCATTTGAAAATTTCTCATGATGTGTGATCCAAAACTAGAAATACCCCAGGTGGGTAAGCCTGAAAAGGTGAATCTCACCGTCGGTTCCGATCGGGCTTGCCGGTGGCCGGCAACGGTCGCATGGATTCTGGGGGCGACCAGACACACGATGACTTATCGAAGCTCAAACAGGATCCATTCCTTAGAAGTTCTACAACACAAAGATCCCCGCCCAAGATGGGGACCACTAGGAAATATGAAGAGGAAAATGCGGAATTGCGAAAGAAACTTGATGAAATAGAGCAGATTGTGATGAAACTGAGTAATGAAATAACAGAGCTGAAAAAGGAAAATCAGGCCTTGAAGATGGCGGGTTATACAAATCCTATGCAGGAAACATCTTACTGTAATGTAAGAGCTGAAATTGTAGATTATGTGACAGATGAAGAAGAATTAAGCAAAGAAACCGAATGGCTGCTCCAAAAGAAAAGACCAGGTAAAAAAAGACGAGCAGAGTTCTCTCCTGAACTTGATCAATCAAATCTTAGAAGTGATTCAAAACAGACTGGAAACACCAAAACGCAAACTAAAGAAAGACCGCCACCTCCGATTAACATTAGCGGAATCAAGGAATATGCCACTATACAAACCTTGATGAAGTCCATAACAGACAAAGATTATAAGGTAGTCTCGATAAATAACAATATCTGGAAAATCAACACGCCAGACTCAGAAACATACCGAGCACTAGCAAATAAATTGTCACAAGAAAAATATGAGTGGTTCACATATGAAAATAAACAAGATAGGCCTATTAAAGTAATGGCTCGAGGGCTTCATCAAACTTGTGAAATAGAAGAAATAATAGACGATCTGAGGGCAAAAGGCCTGAGTATAACAGTCGTGGTTAATATCTTGAAGAAAGAAAGACAAGTGGATGAACATGGAAATGAAGATTTTCCACTCTTCATGTTAACGTTTGACAACAAAGAAAAGGTAGATAATATCTATAATATAAAAACTATTTTAAATATGAAAGTCAAAATAGAACCGCTGCGCAAAACAACAGACACCATACCGCAATGCAAGAAATGCCAAGGTTTTAACCACACCCAAAAATATTGTCAAAAGGAACCCAGGTGTGTGAAATGTGTTGGTAAACATGACACAAGTAAATGTCCAGTGAGGAAAGATACGCCCCCAAAGTTTGTGAACTGTGGTGGGCAACTTCCTGCTAACTACCGTGGATGTGAGGTAGCTAAGCACCTGCAGAAAATAAGAAACCAAAACAGAAATATACAATACAGAAAAATCATTTCAAAAACAAAAGAAATACAAAATAAAAAAGTGACAAAAAGAGTGAAAGCAATGAGGACAAGTCATATGTAGAAATAGTTAAGAACCCAAGAAGGAAAGAGACAAATGAAAGCAACGACAAAAACATGATTGAAAATATACTAAGAAAACTCACATTATTGACGGAAAGATTAGAGGAGCAAACGGAGATAAATAATAATATTTTCACAAAGCTGCAGTATCTGGAATCGAGAGCAGGTAAAGTGAACAAGAAACTATGAATGAACAGCACGATTAATATAGCCTGTTGGAATGCCAATGGACTGCTGCGACACATCTCTGAGTTGGAGGTATTCCTTAAAATAGAAAAAATAGATATATGCCTGATATCGGAGAGCCACTTCACCAGAGAAACTTGAGTACAAATAAAAGGATATTTTTGTTATCATTCTATAAACCCAGCTAACAGAGCAAGAGGGGGATCAGCAATACTAATAAAACAGCATCTGAAACACTGGGAAAACGTCAGAGTCGAAGAAGAATCAATGCAGATAACAACTGTGAATGTAGAGATGGGGAAAAACAAGAAATTCACTGTTTCAGTAATATATTGCCCTCCGAGACATAGTATTAAAAAAGAAGAGTATATCATTTTGTTCAGATCTCTAGGGAATAGATGTATCATTCCTATTAGCGGTGGAGACTTCAACGCTAAAAATACTTATTGGGGTTCAAGACTAACTACAACGAAACTAACTACAACGACCAGATGTTTGCAGCTGGTCAAGAGTGCCACTGTAGCTTTCACTCCGGTGGTAAGCCGACATACTGGCCATCTGATACAAATAAAATACCTGATACAATTGACTTCTTTATGACCAGAGGCCTTTCAGATAGATATATTGACGTTAAAAACTACGATGGGCTAAGTTCAGACCATACACCTGTTATAATGACAATTAGTGACACAATAATCAAGAAAGAAAATACAGTCAAGCTTACTAGCAACAGAATCAACTGGCAATACTTCCGGAAATTCCTTGACGACAATATAAAACCACAAGCAGAGATTAAAACCCCATACCAACTGGAAGAAGAAACAGAAAGGTTGATAGAGAACATACAACAAGCAGCATGGGAAAGTACGCCAGTTCTACAAACAAACAAAAACAATGACGTATACTACCCTGTTGAAGTAAAACAATTAGTAGACCTGAAACGGAGAGCCCGAAAAAAATGGCAAATTAGTCGTACCCCTGAAAATAAAAGCAGACTCAACAATTTAACAAATAAACTTAAGGAATTGATAAAAGAAGTTAAAACAAAACAATTAATAAATATTTAGAAAACCTAACAGCTGAAAAAGACACTGACTACTCCTTATGGCGTGCCACCAAGGGAATCAAGAGACCTGTTGTGCAGATACCACCAGTTAAAAGAAACGAAGAGACCTGGGCTCGAAATGCATATGAAAAGGCTGAGCTATTTGCAGATCATCTGGAACAAATATTCCGTCCTCTCCCCAGGCAAACGGCAGATGAACATCTACTAAAAGTAAATAAAATAGATAAACTAGGCATTAGACCAGTAACGCTACAAGAACTAATAAACGAAATCAGTCAGAATTTACATCCTAAAAAAGCTCCAGGATATGATCTAATTACAGGGCAAATAATCAAAGAACTTCCAGAGAAAGCCTTGAGGAGACTGCTGTCCATTATCAATGCAGCATTCAGGTTACAGTATGTTCCGAATCAGTGGAAAGTAGCAGAAGTAATTATGTTACCTAAGCCGGGTAAACCACTACATGAGGTAACCTCATACCGACCAATTTCATTATTGTCAATACTATCTAAGCTCTTTGAGAAACTCCTTTTAAAAAGACTGAAGGTTATTATAGAAGATAGGGAGCTCATACCTACACATCAGTTCGGTTTTCGGGCAAAACATTCTACAATTGAACAAGTTCATAGAGTGGTGGATATAATAGAGGAAGCTATGGAGAGGAAGCAAATTTGCTCAGGTATATTTTTTGACGTGGCGCAGGCGTTTGATGGAGTCTGGCACTGTGGGCTGGAACATAAACTACAACGGGACTTACCAGAGCAATTCTTCAGAATTTTAAAGTCATACCTTTGTGAGAGGCATTTTCGGGTTAGATATGAACTCGAATACTCACAAATTAAAACAATTAATACAGGAGTACCTCAGGGAAGTGTTCTTGGCCCTGTACTGTACCTTCTGTACACTAGAGACATACCAGTTACTGGGAACTCCACAGTAGCAACTTTTGCAGATGATACAGCAATTTTAACAGTTGGGGACAATATTTTAGAAGTCACAGAGAAATTACAGAATGCCACCAACGCAGTAAGTCAATGGACAAAAAAATGGAGAGTAAGCTTAATGAAGCAAAAACTGTACACATTAATTTTACGAATAGAAAATATGAACCATTACCAATAATATTAAACGAAAGAAGTATAACATATTCAAACAGTGCTAAATATCTAGGAATGACACTCGATGCAAAGCTCCGATGGAAGGTGCATGTAAAAAAGAAAAAAGAGGAGCTACAGCTCAAATTCAATAAAATGTGTTGGCTTATTGGAAGAATTTCAGAACTTTCGATAGCCAACAAGATACTGCTATACAAGCAAGTTATAAGACCAATATGGACCCATGGTGCACCACTCTGGGGATGTACAAGAAAAAGCAATAGTAAAATTATTCAAGTTTTTCAAAATAAAGTATTGAGAACGATTGTCAACGCCCCTTGGTATGTGAGAAATGAAAACATACATAAGAACCTAGGTGTTGAATCTGTTCAGGAAGTCATTAAAAAGCTCTCGGTTAAACATTATTGCAGGTTAGAACAGCATAATAATACAGAGATTGTCCAACTACTATGTCGCAGTGGCAACATCACAAGAAGGCTGAAGAGGACCAAGCCAATTGACCTCTTCAGGCCGTAAACACATTGGGACCAGCCGTCGGACTGCACCCCAGCACACAGTGAAGACAATGATAAAGAAAAATTACTAGATGGGGCACGCCTCAGTTGTAAGTAATATAAGATAAAAAAAAAAAAATTAAGTTTTAGGTGTGGGTTTTTACTACGATGGCTGCTCTAATTGTCTATATTAGCTTTTTAACTAATTAACTATTTTTTAATAAAAATTGGTTAATTACAATAGTCTTGAACAATTTTAAAAAGAATAAAAATAGGACAAATTGGTAATTGAATGCGAAAAAGTTTGTTTAATGTTTTTGTGACATTTATTTTAATTGTATCCCAGCGACAACTGAAATTTTCATTTAAATCATAATTTTCATTTTCCTTACAAACAATATTTAATTACAAATAAATTATAACTTACTTTCTATAAAACTCTCCTCCACAAACACTTGTACAAGAATTCTAAATAGAAAATAAATTGCTGGGACAAACTTTTTTAATTACCCTTTGAAATTAAATAAAACGAAACATTTAAGTACCGACGTGAGGTATCAGACTTAGTAGCTGTTGGCATTAAATTAAATATCGTATTACTAATAATAATAAAATGCTTACATAAATTATTTTTCAATTCCTACTATTAGTTCACACTCTACCTATATATATTTATTTAAATATCTTGTTCAAATTTTCAATCGTCAATAAAATACTTTCTATTCATCCCATTAAGTTCAAATAATTTTTTTAAACTTGTAGTGGATGACATTTGATGTTAATACAGTTTTTTGTCAAATGTACAAATCGCATATTTGTACAGACTATACGATAGGATTTGATTTAAATAACACTTATGTTCATAACACTATGTTGGTTTTAGGAATCGCAGCTCGCAGCTATCTCTTTGACGTGATGGAAGCAACCTAAGTAGGTATTGATTTTAATACTTTTTTCAAATATATATATTATTTGTTTAACAACACCTCAAAACGTGAGCTAGTATTCAGGACAATGGCTGCACACTAAGGGCTAATTTTCCAATAAACCTAAAAAGTTTGTACTGTACACTCACAGCCGCCTATTTGCACAAACAAGGATTTTGATTTCTTAATAATTAATATTTTTTATCAAAGTTTCGACATCTTTCCATCCACAAATCTTACCATTAATACTGTATTCAAGCAAAACAAAATATTCCCACGGGAGTACCGCCATTTTGTATTCTTTGTGCGGCCTTTAGTGTAAAATATTCAACATGGCCGCCCGATCCGACGCCTCTCTTCGTTAATGTCAGTCATATGGATGTAAACACAATCGGGGCCTTGGTTTTGTTAAAGGGAAAATATTCACTCGTACGCTGCCACGTTTGTTACCCGATACATTGATAGGGGACGTTATTTACACGGTTATACCTGCAGGCTTGTTGCGTACTGAACATTTCTAAAGACTATATCCCTTTGTGTACGTAATTAATCACGACAAACAGCTGTCTCATTGAACTTATGAAAACAACATTTTATTTCATATTTTTACAATAATTATGTAATAATTTACCCTGACTACTGTAAAAATTTATAAAAATGTTTTCTCATACTTTTTGAAAATCTGACTACAAATTAAAATTCTAATTTATGCGGATTTTGACGGTGATTATAATTGGAAAAGACAAATAATATAAAAATGTTAGCATTGCTATTCGCATACGTCTAAAATAGCTATGTGCGACGGTTATTTTTAGTGACATTTCATTGAAAAATTAGCTATTGGAGCTAATGATGGCTCTTTTCATTCAAAACTCTTTTCTTAAGACTGTGACCCGGCCGACACTGACCTCTAGATCACTTTTTGAGAGGTCATATATATATAGGAAAAAACACATACATAACACACTATATATATATATATATATATATATATATATATATATATATATATATATATATAAATTGCACTATCAAGTTCGTAATTTTACTCCGATTTGATTCAAACTTGGTACAAAAATCTATTTTAGTAATACGTTGGACAATTTCTTTAACCAGCAAAATTCGTTCAACAGTTTCAAAATGGAGGTAGTTTCAAATATTTAAATATCCTTAGCTTTTTTGGTCTTATTTGTTTTCATAATCTGAATTCACGGTCGTAATCATTGTTAAAAACTGCATCCGTTATGATTTAAAATTTTTGAAACCCGCTGATTTAAAAAAAATTGAAGGCGGTAGGTCAAGGTTCATTTCTTTATTTTTAATTTCACTTGAAAGTTTAAAACAGTTTCTGTGCTATATAGATTTTAATGCTGATTATGATAACAAAATCAGAGTTTCAAAAGAGTAAGACAAAGAAAAATACTTTTGTAAATTCGCTTCTATCACGTCAGTTAGACAGCGATAGTTTTGTTTTGATCCATAAAACCGTTTTCCGATGTTTTGGTACATAGCATCCATGGACATTTGTATAAACTAAACCCACAAACACTCGGCTTACATTTAGTACCTCCCTATGCGTTGAATTATAATGTCATCATTTACGACCCACTCACTCCGTCCTCTAACGGCTCTTATTCACCTGAACTATGCAACATTTATCAGTGTTGTATAACATTCACCTGTTTTATAAAATTGCTAATAACAAGCACACGTTGCTAATAATAACACAAGTGTTATCTTGCATCCGCTAGGCATGTTTGGGCTTTTTGCGCTCTTATATATATCAACAAATATACCCACGTTTCGTGTTCAGACCATGTTAAAAATGGGTCCCACGATATCCGTTGATTCGTCTTCATCCGTGTACTTGAAAGGCTTGTTCTTTCCTTCTAGGAAGTGTCCTTCCTTGTGACAAGCAATCCTGATTTTTATGAAGTGTTGCTTTATGTATTGACAGAGAAAAACAAACACTTCTATAAATAGCAGTGTCCCTATACGTTTGTATGAAGGCACTCAATTTCTTCACCAGACAGTCCCAGCACCACTGGCACCAGATGCGCAGTCCAATAAATTCGCCTCTTTCTTTAAATGCGCCTCTGACGCAGAAGTAGGAATGCTGCTACACTCCATTTTAGTCGAATGAAGAAACGTCCGCGCAACAGTGTCCCTCTTTTCTCAAATAGGGTGTACTAGATGTTACCCGTTGCGGCTTCGCCCGCAATTATAATTTAGGTAATAAAATTTATAGTCGATTTTTAAAATCATAATAGGTTCATTTAAATTTAATATATTTATATACACAATGTTATACGATTTATGGTTTTTGACTATAAAATTATAGAATAGGCGACATATAACTGACCGTGGGAGAAGCATTAAGTTCCCAAATGTATTTTTGCTACTTTTAACATCTGACGCAGCGACTTATTATCATTGTAAACACCATCTTAAATGAAAACTGCAATTCAGATTGCTCGGAACTATAGGGATTTTCTAAAAAAATTCAATTAGAATCATTGCAAATGTAAGCTTATAAACAATAATTTTGTAATAAATAATAACAGAGATTAAGATTTTTAAAACGGAATACATCTATGTCAATCTCAGGTACCTAAACGATGTTCCAAATTTCGTCTTAATCTGTCCAGTAATTTAATGCGTGATTGAATAACAAACAAAAACAAACATACGTACAGACAAACACACACAAACTTTCAAATTTATAACATTATATTAAGAATTATAAAATATTATTAAATTGTCACTGTAGTACAGTTAACACATATCACAAAACTAAATACTAAATAATTAATTTAGACTGAGTAAGTAGTATAATGGAGTTAAAAATATTTTAAATATTTATTATTCACACCTACCAATATATAATAAACGTATAAAACGTCACTTTGTTAAACAGTTAACACTTGACACAAAACTAAATACTAAATAATTAAGTTAAACTGGGGAAGTAGTATAATGGTATTTTGTAAAACGGGAAACATCATCTCATGTACCTAAACCATATTCATACTAAATTTCCTCTCAATTGGTCTAGCAGTTAAAACGTGACTGAATAACAAACAAACACAAACTTTCAGAATTATAATATGATTAAATTGTCTAGATTTTTTAAGGCATATAAACGGATGGTTTTGAAAAAAAAATCATAGCTCCGTTAGTTCTAAACACAGATAATTTTTATTTATGCCGAAATGAAGGTAAAGTTGTGTCATTTAAAAGAAAAATTACATTACTTCAGTTTTTAAAAATTACATTACCCAAATGACGGCCGTTGTGACGAACACATCTCCAGTCTTTCTCGAAAATTTGCTTCCACTCTGCCCAATAATTGTTCGTTGATTAGCTCAGTCTGGTTTCTTATTGCAGCCTTCAATATTTCCAGAGTACATGGTTTTTCTTTGTAAACATGTGCCATAAGGTAACCCCACAGGAAGAAATCACACATGGATAGGTCGGGTGAGTATGGAGGCTACGCAACTTCACCAAACCGTGAGATCACTCGCTCAGGGAACAACGCTCGAACTGCAGCCATAGAAGCTCGTGCCGTATGAGCAGTAGCTCCATCTTGCTGGAACCATACGTGATCCATGTTGATTTCTCATATTTCAAGTTCTGGCCTAAAAATGTCAGTTATCATATTCACGAATCGATTAGAAGTCACAGTCACAGTAATTTCATTCTCTTCAAAGAAAAACGGTCCGAAAATCCCACACTTTCCTACAGAGCACCAAACGGTCACTTTTGGACTGTGTAATGATCTCTTCTGTAGCACATGAGGATTTTCCAAAACCCAATAACGATAGTTCTGCTTGTTAATAACCCCATTCAAATTGGAACGAGCTTCATCACTTATCAAAATTGTTAATTCCTCATTATCTTCAAACATGTTTAACACTGTCTCAGCAAACGTGAGGTGTTCTTGATGATCTGAAGCATTTAACCCCTGTACAATTATAATTTTATACGGGTGTAACCCTAAATCCTTGTGTACGCTTTAAAGTGCTCTTACTCAGTCAAAGTTCCGTAGCGTAACGCCTAGCAGAACTTCCAGGAATGCGCTGAATTGCCTCTCTCACTCTATTCAGAGTGTGTGGGGCCAGGTGGCTTTGTTTTCATAACAAATCCCTTAAATCTAAATGCATTCACCCACCTTAAAATGGTATTGCGACTCGGTATTTCACCATGGCGTCCGATATAAAAGTGACGCCTGAAGTATTATTGAGTTTCAACCACGCGCTCACCACTTTTTACAAAAGTACCGTACGCAAACACGCGATGATATTTCGTCCACAGTGGTATATTGGCGACTAAATGGCATGAAATGGGGAATTGAGTGATGTCCATCGCGGGTCTCCTCTCAACCAGTCGTCGAGTACAAAGCGATTCAAAAACGTCCGTTTCCCGTGAACCATCCTATATTATACTCAACCCACTTACGTTTTGGCTTTTCATTCTTCTGAGTGTTAGTGGAAATGTTTACCATCGTCATAGTGTCAGGACCAGCGACTGTAGGCTAACTCCCAACTGACATCGACTCTTCTAAAAGAATCCGGAGTTGACGAGCATGTTTCAGAATTGTTTGCAATTCTTCTGTAAAAGATAAGTGAGAGCAGTATGAGCTAGAGAGAGCTAAACTGATAGAAGTGTGTTAATTAGTATCTTAAAATTGAGGGTAAATTGAGGTAAATAAACGTTCATGCTTTTTCTTTGGGAATTTGAGGTTTACATTGGAGCAAAATATGATCAAAACCGTTATAACTGGTTTTGAGGAAGTTCTGTTTCTAAGAGATTTATGATAAAAAATTAATAAGAGTTTTTTTAATATTAATATCTCTTAAGAGATATTAATATATTATTAATATATTATATATATATATATATATATATATATATATATATATATTAATATATATAATATATATTATATATAATATGTAATTAATAATATATTTATATTAATATATATTATATATTATGTTAATTAATATATTAACTCTTATTAATATATAATATCGTATAAGAGATATTAATATCACTTTGAATTGAAAAATAGTAATACAAAAATTACTAATATCTTTATAACAATTTTCACAATAATCAATCAATTAATTTAATCTCCAGTGATTTGGAAAGTTATAAAATGATGTTTAAAATCATTAAAACATCAAAAATCTATTTTTTTGCAATCACAGATTTTCTGTAAGAACATAGAAATGTTGCAAACAAAATATATGTCTGTAATGCAGATGTAATGTAAAGGAATTTCGAAAAGTAACAGATATCAATAACACAAGAAAATTATTCATAGCACCAAACACCGTAAACTTTTTATTTTATTTTACATTTCTAGAAAACCTTATATTTTTATTGTGATCAGTCCTAAAAACTATAAAAATTATTACTTTTCAAGTTCTTAATTACAATGCAAATAAGAAGCCTATCACCGCCGTCATATTCATTTTCTTACTTTCAATAAAATGTGAAAATTTGAAATATTAATTTATGCAGATCTTATCGCTGATTTCAATACTGAATTCAAATTTTAAAAAGTGTAGTTTCGAATTTGCATTTAATATATTTAATTTCCACCATTTATAACGGTTGAACGATTTGTTGTGTAACAAAATTGTCCAAGCGGTTATCAATTCCATTTTTTGTTTGGATAATATCATTCTTAATTTTCGAATGCTATAGTGTACAACATACAGTATACATTTTATATATAAACTAGTCACAATAAATAAACCCACAATATGATAAATCCATCAATAAATAAGCAATATCTGTCTGCTATCATTTAACGTAACTATCAAATATAAAACGCAGTTAATTAAAACGCAATTAACTTCAATATTTACTTCAATTATTTGTTTAAAATATTGTTACATATACGAGTATATATAAATATATATATATATATATATATATATATATATATATATATATATATATATTTGTGTTTAACGTCCGACTATTGTGCACACTTGGGCTAATGCAGACGATGGGATGATTTATAGCGTATGAAAATGCCAAGCCCTCGTCGGGAATCGAACCCGGGTCCTCGGGGTGAAAACCTAGTACGCTATCCACTAGGCCACCGAGGCGGCTCATATATCCCCGCAGGGAGGATGCAGACTAGCTGCACCTATTGAGAGGATTTAGATGTCCCTCGCGGTACCCGAGTCTAACACACACTTATATCAATGAATACATAATTTATCAACAAAACTACACTTACGACTTTAACACTTTACACTCACGCTTACATTAGGGAGGCGATAATAGTCTCATGTGCTTTTCGCCTTAAAATTATATATATATATATATATAAATGTGTGTGTGTGTGTGTGTGTGTGTGTGTGTGTGTGTGTGTGTGTAATGAAATGAAACGACACGAGCCTCTCGGATGTACACCGGTATAAACAGCCTAATGTACGTGTAAACATGTGTTTCTGTTCCACAACCGTTGTTTATCTCTGCATCTGCATGTTTAACGAGTCTGTTATTTAGTCATGCGAACATTAGTCGTAACAAGTAACACGATTATCGATTACTAAACGTGATTTATCTCGACTAGTGACAACGTTTAATCGATTTTGTTGACAAACAAGTCGGAGGTAATCTGATTCCTTATCGTTCATGCCCTTCCACTATGTGGCGCGAAAGAGGGATGAAATTAGTTGCGCGTATGACAGAGTTTTGATGTAGGGTTTTTTTGAAAACTGGTTTCCTTATGACATGTTCGATTAATTTATCTGGATATGTTTTACACGGTCTAACTTGTAGTTCGCTTTTAAAAATTTAAAAAATAATCTCGGCACGCAGCTGTCTCGCTGACCTTATGAAGTGGAATATCCAAAATGTAACGTCGTAGTAATACAGCGTTAAAATCTGTATAAATTGTCATTGCACATTTTCAGTAAAGGTAAGAAAATTTAGCAGTAAAATAGGATTTTTCAAAAAGTGTAAAATAAAATCTTACATATTTTTATAGCTTTTGAAAAACTGCCATTTGAAAACGGTTAAGCGGATTTTTCTGAAAAGGTAGAATTTTATTTAGCAACTTAATTACCATAATTAATTTTTACGTTAAAATAAAATGAATTCGGACCGAAACGCTAGAACACACACACACACGCACGCGCTCGCGCGCACGCACATTTTTTAATGAAATCGAATTTCCAAAAAGTACTAACAGTACTACAAATTTTGTTTAGTTTAATTTTTTAAAATCTCATTTACCATTATAATCATTGTTTAGATTTAAAAGCTTGATGCACAAACCAGAATGTTAAACATTTAAATAACGTCGAAACCAGGCAAATAAACCCTCCGTTAGATTCAATTTCGTACATGATATCGTCGTAAATACCGTCGTCCATGTTTCTGTTATTTCAAATTAAGATAAACTCTGTTGAGTTATTGATTTTCATTTATGATTAACATTTTAATCTGGAGAGAGAATCGGAGGTTTTGGGACAGAATGGACGGTCTTGTACAAAGAGGTCTTGCGGGTACAATAAGGTCCTTATAGGCAAAGGCTCTTAGGATGGTCAGGACGGATCTGCTGGGAGTGAACGGGTGTATGACGGGTCACTGGATATTCCGCCGTCATCTTCACAAAATGGATTTTCATATGACAAAACGTTTGTATGGTACAGCTGAGGAAACAGTTCAGCGCATACCTTTTCACTGTCCAGCTTTGATCTGAATTCCTCTTTGGAGTGAAGGATAGACGACGGGACAGGGCAATATCATCGAATCTCACGGTTCTCTAAAGACCTGAAGTTGGATTGGGAACGTTCAACCTGTGAATAATGGTGCACAATAAGCTACATAACTGACTGTCAAAACCAGGATCACGGAAGTGTTGAGCCTCTAGTTGGAAAAAAAACATTTTATTGAAATTTAACGAAGAGGATTTTTGCTCGTACTTTTCAATTTGGTTTTGCATTATACTTTTGAATAATTGAATGTGGAAAACTTTATTCACACGCATTACTACGTAATGGTCAAATTTTTGCAACTTTACTGGCCCCCTCCACGTGACCACATCACACAAAGGGCTTAAATTGTTTAACAAGTCTGTTTTCAGGTTAATACTGTTTGTGTTTGTAATGCGTGTTTTTTTAATCCAAATTGTTAATGATGTTTTGTTGTACAGACAACAAATCTGTATGTTGATTTTAACTTACGATATTTTTTTATTCATTAAATTATTTATATTTCATTAAAGAGCGTAATTTGCAAAAATAGGGATAAATAGAATTAGTTTGTTTAATATCTCTCAAACTGTTGTCGGAATATTTTTATATCCATTTAAATTATTTACTTTTTGCTAAATTAGCTTTATTTATTGGGGGTACTCACTTATCGACACAGTTTTTCCCAGTTATAAACAAAAATGGAAGAAAGTATTACACAAACTTTGTATTATTTTTCCATAAAATCCGTTAAAGAAATTACAGACGAAAGAAAAGGCAAACTGAACAAACCCGACAGCGGTCAGGTTTTATATCCTGATATACTCAGAAACTTTCTACATTGACTTGAGTTACGGATCTTTATTTCAGAACATAATAAAAGTAGGCCTAAAATTTATGAAGTTATTTTATGTAAATAGGCCTATTTTTTAATTTTTTTCGATAACAGGATTTCCTGTTATTGATCCAAAAATAAAAATCATGTATCATGTTTTCTCTTTCATTTTATTTTAATTACGATAACGTGTTCGAACACACGACAAATTAATACAACTAGTTCTTAACAACATAACTTGAAACTTATTATAGCCAATCGGCTGTTTAATGAAGTCAACTGGTAGTTACTAATTAATATAAAACAAAACAACTGACCTTTTACTACAACTACCAACATAAACTTCTTCGTAGTTTCCGTAGTGTAGTGGTTATCATGTGCGCCTTACACGCGTAACGTCCCCGATTCGATCTCGGACGGAAACAGGAAATTTTAATTATAATTAATTTACTGTGAGACTTGCGACGCTCAAAATATACTGTTATATATGATTACCCTTTATCACGGAGCCACTTTAAAAAAGTTTTGGTTAAAAAGTACTTTAAATTGTTTTTTTTGTTTATTCTAAATTCATTAAACTATTTTGACGAAATACTTGCACAAATATAGCTGTGAGTGTTGAAACGAAACACTTTGGTTGCTGTATTTTACACTCCAAACAAAAAAATGTTAAATTTACCTAATTTAATTAAAAACCAGTCCTAATTTTTTTAAAATTTTGGTGAAGGCAAATTTGAAGTAAAAGACATTTATGGTTTTGGAGTAAATCGAAAAAACGAAAATAAACGGCGGTCAGGGTTTGCATTTGTCTGGGACTCATGACCCCAGACAGTGTTATGCATATATTTGACCAAAATTTGAGAAAATCTGATTAACCGATTTGGAAAATTCTATTTTTTTACTGATTTTCTGAATTCTTTATACTTACGACTGATTCATAAACATTTAATCAAAACTTACCGTACCTTAAAAACACGATCTCAATCAACCATCGGTAACAACTCGATCCACCTAAAAGTTGGTTTTTTTTCGGTAATGAAATCACCAATTTTTCACTTAATCCAATAAAACTTTCAGCGCAAAAAAAGGTGCTTATAAAATATTACCGGTGAAACAGTCGTACAGCTGCTCTACGTTGTTGACCTATTTCGCTAAAACTGATGAATTATTTAGCAATGTTTCAGACATTTGTGTCATTGATACGACGTTTTGTATTTTCCATTGTTGCACTCTAACGTGCTAATTATCCAGGGAAGACCAGTTATTAATTTCTACAGTCATATATCGTGTGTTTCGTTTTCATATATACCGGTCTATCTGCAGATATCGTTTAAACGATAAATCGTAAATAATTTCATATGAAAAATAGGGAAAAATCGTCGGTACAAAAGAAAAGATTACGCTTATATTTTTAAAATATGTGTTAGGGATGACATAAAAAAACTTATAAAAAGAAAGAATGGTTAATTCAAAAAATCAAAAATGTATTTCACTTGATTTTTTGCTTGAAGTTTTTTATTTTGTTTTATGGTGCATATTGTACCAATGAAATCTAGTTGAGATGCGATTATTGCTAATTAGAAAAATGTGTGTGTGTGTGTATGTTTTACACTACTGAATATGTACATAGCCTAATTAACAATTTTCGGTAAATTTTGACATACCTCTGGAAAATATTTTCAAAAACACTTTTTTCCAGAACAATTTTAGTAAAAAAACTCAATTTATAACTCGAGTGAATGTAGGATACCAAATGTGAAATGAAAGAAATTTTAGGTCTGATGTATATTGGGGAAAAATGAAAAATAATCCTAATCTTCGTCACGGTTCGTTTTATTCAATTTAGGTTTATAGATAAATTTCTTTTTGTAAATTTCATTAACTTATAAATTAATGTACAATAAAAATTTGGATGTGTTAAATTGGAGCCTATTTGTAGAAGGTAAGCGGATCTTTAATTGTTTTACAGCTTCAAAATAGTATTTTTAAGAAAAAAGACACAGAATGAGTAAATGTCTGCCAGATTTACTTATCAACTTTCTACTTACACACGGAATTTGAAAACCACTTAGTACGTTTAGATAACTGTATGTAAATAGATAACAGTGTGAAACACCGCCTTGATTGCATTTCACACTTTGGCGCTAAAGATTAATTTTATAAGCTTGCAAACAAGAGCTTCATGATTTTCTAATAATATCAGTTTCCAGTTCCACCGATTCTTTTGAACAATATCCTGCATCGAGGACCAATTTAGAACTTCCGGGCAGGAAAATGGCTGACGTATTTCCGGAACAGTTTTCTTTTTCACGGATAATTTTAGAGAAGTTAACTTTATTAAGAGCAAATAATGAACATAATTTATTGGAAGAAATTTTTTTTTTAACTTCCGATTATTGTGCACACTTGGGCTAATGCAGACTATAGGATGATTTATAGCGTATAAAAATGCCAAGCCCTGGCCGGGAATCGAACCCGGGTCTTCGGGGTGAAAGCCCAGTACGCTATCAACTAGGCCACCAAGGCGGATATTGGAAGAAATATTTAGTAGCTATGCGAAAAGTGTAAATTACTTTATTTGATTTTAAGTTTTCCCTTTCTTGAAAATGTCTTAATATTAACGCAAGAAATATAAAAATTAAAATTAAAAAATAAACAAGTATTATGGTAGGCTACGTTTTCTTAAACAGTGTAATAAACAGTGTAAACAGTGTAGTACAAGAGTTCGTTATCATATAACCATTTCCACTTTCACATTGTAGGCAACCTACTTGAATAAAGTTGTATCTATATTTCCTTCTTTCTAGGTCAACATCATTTTTCCTTCCGGATCCACAACTGGCCAAACATAAATTACCTTTCATATTTCTGTCATCGTATTCTGTCCATCGCTCCAAATTGTTTTACATCCTTGCTTTTGCTCTGCTACGTTTTCCTTAATACTGTGACACGTAATTCTTACTTTGTTTTTACATTTTACATTTCATCGATTCTTCAGTGACTTGTCACTCTTTTTATAATTCTAATCATTAACTTTTACTTGTCGCAGTCTATGGAAGAAATAGAAGTCCGGACTTTTACTTGCTTTCTCCACGGGCTGGCGAGGCACTTTTCCTGTTCGGAATGGTAAAAGAAATTCGCTTTTTGTTTAAAATTGGCCGGATTTCTCCTGTTTCCATCCGAGAAAGTTGTAATGTCTTGTACAGTTGTTACGAGTGTTGGTAGACTGCATGTAGTTGTTCTGTAGTAGGTGGTCCTCCTCGATTATCTGCCGAACAACGATTTTCGACCTGTATTTACACTTACAATTATGGCGGGAACTATAATTTCTCAGAATTCCATTGTTAAAACTAGAGAAACAACGCACCAATTAGAATGAAGCTATTGTGTACGTGAGATGTGAAGTTATGCGCCTGGACAGAAATGTATTAATCTAGCGCAGTATAGACGATTGCACTGCGAACCAATCGGAAGTGAGTATAGCTTGATTTGGTATAAAGGCCTGTAAGGAGTGCATTAAGTTTCGCAGGCTTAAGCTGTTTCCAAGCCGGGAGAGAAGTCCAGGGAATTTTAGAGTGCTTTTTTAGTGTTGAATTATAATGATGAATTATTTAACAATGTTTCAGACATTTGTGTCATTGATACGACGTTTTGTATTTTCCATTGTTGCACTCTAACGTGCTAATTATCCAGGGAAGACCAGTTATTACTTCCTAAAGTGGTATAACGTGTGTTTAGAATTGTCATATTTCTGTCATCGTATTCTGTCCACTGCTCCAAATTGTTTTATATTCTTGCCTATGCTCTGCTACGTTTTCCTTAATGGTGTAGCAGAGCACACGGATTCGAAACACAATTTTAAATTTACCGCGCGTTAATTCGAACTCGACAAATTAAAGACAAATGGCCGACAGAAACAAACATTTTAAAATAATCAAATAATCAAGTAATTAGTGTTCATTGCTGGTTGGTAATGACTTACTTTTATTACTGGTCTTGCTAAATTGAAATGATTCACAAGTATATTGTTTCTTACTTGTTTATCATTGTAAGCGGAACTAGGTTGTGTAACTCAGTGCCTATGTTGTTTAGGCAATGCCATACTCATATCTTTCTTCGAAAGAACTCATATTTCACTAATACAATATAAAATGTTTGCCGCCATATTTTATGTGTCATTATCGTTTCAACTTTTGCTTTTTTATTTAATGTTCTGCCAATGATACTACAAATATTCCCAAAGCGCTACGTGTTAGGTAGTTAATATCTGCTCTAAAATGAACAAAATGTAAGTTTTCTTAGGATTTCTTTAAATTCTGGTATTCGGTCAGAGTGGCCATTGCTATTTTGTGTCCAGTGATCCCCAACATTCCTCAGCGTTTCCTTTTGATTTCTTCTTAAAGAATTGAATAATTTAGCATAGTGTGCGCTTACAACTGCAGTACGTGTACCTCTATAATCAAATAGAAGTAATATTTTCACATCTTAAAAAGATGGTGACCAATTACCAGCTTAAATTATAGTTTTTAATTTGACTGAGAAGGAAACCATTTGTCTACCATTATATTGTTCACATGATGGTTATAATGGTTGGCTAAAGTTTTATTGTGTGTTTTATTGGATCAATAAAACCTCTTTTTTCTTATTTTCTCAAAAAATAAAGGAAATTGATATTAAAAAAAAGATTTGAGGCACTGTGTGTGTGTGTGTGTGTGTGTGTGTGTGTGTGTGTGTGTGTGTGTGTGTGTGTGTGTGTGTGTGTGTGTGTGTGTGTGTGTGTGTGTGTGTGTGTGTGTGTCTGTGTCTGTGTGTGTTTTTTTAAATTTAATTCAGTGTTGACACAAACTTGGATTTGTTACAGTTTGAGCAATTTTGTAACCTAAGAAAATCCGTTGAACACTTTCAAATTGGCGGTCATTCAAAACCTGAAAAATAATTTTCAATTTAGCTTGAAAATCTACTTAAATTACCAATTAAAACTTTCAAATAAGAAAATTATTTTTATTTAATACTAATTTATGTAGAATTAATTGTTAATTAATTCTACATAAAGGTATATAGAATTTCACTCTACATACCTCTATACACTCTACGTACATAAACATGATGATTATGTTAAAAGTCATATTTTCAAAAAAGTTTAAGATAAAAATAATTATTTTTGGAAGTGGGCTACAATTATGTCAGCGAGACAGTTGCGTGACTCAATTATTAATTACTGTTCTATTCAAGAAAACAAAAACAAAAAAAATATTTTGCGTAAAATCGCAAAATCGATTTTCTCTACTATCAAAATACTTTATTATCGAGTAGTGAGAATATAAATACCTTAATGCTGCTTAGGTTCTTACTTGTCCGTTGCCGAAACACCCACGCCACACCTACGCGACATTAATTGGCGGTTATCAGGTAAGCGTACCGAGTATTTAACTTTGTATTTAAGTTTAAGAGTATAAAACAGAGAGGCACGTCAAAGAACATTGCTCTTTTATAGGCGCTTTTCATGTTAGGATTTCCGGTTGCAACTTCCGGGAGTCTTTCAAACAAAAGAAAAAAAGTCTTTTGTGCCGTGACTCTGTGCCAAAACTCACCGAGCTGAGTGTTTTGAGTAGACGAACTACGATTGTATTCGTTCCACATTCATACAGCTGGTATATCTGGAAAGAAATATTAATTTTATAGGGTTAGGTGAGGAAAAGAACACATCTCAAGAACTTTAAAGAAAGGAACTGAAACATTGACAACACAGATTGTTAAAAAAGGTTCATCATATGTCCAATAATTTCGGTTATGTGTAAGGATACACTCAGTGCTAGTAAATTTCAAATTAAAAAAATGTATGTGAATAAAAGTAAATCGTAAGGTATAAAAATAAACTTTTACGGTGTTAAGTTTGTTTTATCATTGGCGAATTTCAGTTTGAAAATGAGCTATTGGAATGACCATCGTTTGATATTCAAATGAGCTTTCATCGAGGCATAAGATTTTTTTTGAGGGAGAGATTAATTTATTAAAATTACATTAATAATACTTATTTTGTTATTTTAAAGTCAGTAATTTTGGTTCAATTTGATTCAAAATGTAGCAACAAAAAATAAATTTTAGTCGATTCGGGATTGATCAACACTTGCTGAAGAACAAATGTTCGGGAGAATTTGAAACGTTCCTTCAAAAAGACGCGTATTTATATTTATATCGATAGCCAGGACGTAATCAACGCTCCTAAAATTCGATCCAAGCTGATCTGGGAGTGACGGGAAAACTACTATGTCACTCGGTAACCGGGTAACTCTTCACTGGGTTCCGGAGCATAAGGGGTTTGAGGTTAATGAGGTGGCAGACCGATTGGACTGACTGGACTGAAATCTGTATCTAAGGTTATCGAACTCGAGCCGGTTTGAGGAATTTCTCTGTCATTGGCGGGTCTGCTATCGATAAGTGGATTAACAAAGAACACCAAGCAAGGTGGGATAAGCTACACGGGCATTCCCATAGCAAGCGCCTCTTAAGAAAGTTTCCTCATGGAGGACTTACAGGGGCAGCAGACACTCAGGGCGGAGCACAACTCAGTAAAATCATTAAACTCATTACTGAGTACTGTGGTATGAGGCTGCTCATTAACAGGTTATGTATTTATCATGGAAAAACACTGCGTAGGTTATGCAGGAAAGAGGAGCAAACTGTAGGACATAATGCACGATTGTAACTCTTGCAAGTAGGAGACTAAGGGTTTTTTGTTTCCAGGACCCCTAGGGACCTTCAGCATGATGAGCTAGTCACTGGATTGTTGGAACTTACTAAGGGCCCAATCTGCTAAACTAGTACTTCAAAAGGTTTAGTTGCACTATAATCTAATCTATTCTAGCATGGACATTTTCTATTTCCAGAAAAATTCGTTCCCCGTTTGAAAGTGGCGAACATTTAAAATTAATATTTAAAACAACCATAATTTTAGTATCTTGCCTTTTTTTAAAATTTGATTTCAATATTATAAAGAGATAATTAGGTTTCAAAGTGTATAAATTGGCGTTTCAAATTTTCAAAAGTGTTTGGCAATAATATATTCTGATTGTAATGTTGATTAGTGCAAGATAAAAAAAATCATTGAAAATTTGCTTTTATATTTCCAAATTACTTTCGAACCAAAAATATCTTTTAATTAAAATTGTGAGTTAAGCTATAGCACTTCATATAAGACCAAAATTTTCTGGTAAATAATTGAAAATAAGAATGCTTATGTATTGCTTTTATAACATTTTATACCATTTCTTTATTGTATAATTCAAATTTTCATTCATAAACGTCATTTTTTGGAAACTAGTTTTCGTCACATTAGTGACACGGATTTGAAACACAATTTTAAATTTACCGCGCGTTAATTCGAACTCGACAAATTAAAGACAAATGGCCCACAGAAACAAACATTTTCAAATAATCTAAGTAATTAGTGTTCATTGCTGGTTGGTAATGACTTACTTTTATTACTGGTCTTGCTAAATTGAAATGATTCACAATTGATATTTAAGAAAATGGACACTTTTCAACAAATACAAATTTGTATATAAATTTTATATAAAACGTTAATCTTTGGCTGGGCATATAGTAAAAAGGCGTTTATTATTAATTTAATTTTAATGAACTTTCTGCTATACATGTGCAAAATATATTTATTTGTAATCGCTCTAAAGAATGTTGTAATAGATAGGCCGAGTATTTGGTTTAAAGACTTTATTTGTAACTAAAATATTTATTAATAAACTTATGTATACATATAATTTTAAACGTAAAGGAAGTTAAAGTCAAAACGGGGTTTGTATTTATATTTATAAAGTTTCATAAGCAGAAATCATAACACTGAGCTACGAATGCACTAAAAAAAAATCAGCTCACTGGTGGACTTAAATTCATTTAAATAATTTGAAGAAGAATGTGTTTTTACGGCAAGCTTGACGTTTTTCTCATACTAATAGTGCTGTCGCATTAAAACTAGTTTCTGTTTTTCTCCTTAATTAAAAAAAAGTCTAAAATTTTCCTCTAAAACTTTTTTTGTAAAATCCAAATGACCTAGTTTTATTAGTAATTCAACAATTTTGACGATCTTTACAGCAGAGAAATAAACATTTTGAATATTGAATGCTGTGCATATTTAAAATGGTTTTTTTCATTCCTCAGATACAAACTTCACCCCAGTGTTTTATTCTGCACATAAACACAATTTCTCTCTCTTCCCGGACATCTACTCTATAATGCAAACAGACGGTTGTCCCTCAAAGGCAGTAAAACTCTGCTTAACATACTGTACAGGGTGTTTTAGAACTTCGGTCCTCCATCGTTCTGTGAATTGTTCTGTGAATTAATTCAAAACAAAATATAATCTTTTTAATATTACGCAGTAATATAGGGTTCTTAGGACACTAAGAACATATTTATTTCCAGCCTGAATTGATAAAATAATTACTAAGTTTCATCCACTGGTAATCACTTAGTCTAGAATAATTAGTCTCTTTAGTAATGCGACTTAGCTAAACCAGTTCAGATTGTTTTAATATTTTCAATCTTCTGACTACAACATCGTTGTTGATTAGCTGGAGGGCTTCGACAGTAACGTGTTGATGTTCATTTCGGATGTACGAAGGAGCATCAACGATGCGACGAAGTACTTTACTGTGAAAACTTTGAAAAATATTTCTATTACTTTGATCGGCACAACCACACAATTGAACACCGTTAGTCCATACTGATATAAGGACCCGCAATAGCTTGTTGTACAATGATAAGGAATAACGATGACGCGTTAACCAATACACCTTTCTGTATTTTAGTTTCAGTTTTTCTTGTTTTTTCTTTACATCCGGCTTCCACTGACGTTTGGCAGCTAACGTCATGCTGTATGGATATTTGGCTGTATGGAACCACTTGATAACGGATAAAGGCAGATTTGAGCTCAATCCACAAGTACAGGTTTGTTTTCATTCAGTTTGATTCGTCACTTCGTAGTCCAGCTTTGTGTATCGACTATACCAGTTTTTAGTTTTCTGGTGGTCTTAATGTTTTTGTCACTAACAGCTAAAATATCTCTGTCATCAGCAAATGTAGCAACAACATTTTGTTTAAATTTTGCTAAATCCCTAGTGTGCAGAAGATACTTGGTCGGTTTCAATGCACTCCTGCATGTATTTTCTTCAGAACAGAATATTCTTCTTCTTGCTTAATCCTAAAATATTTATCTGAAATATAGGATTCTACTATCTTATAATACTGAATAGGAAAGAGGACTTGAACTTTTGATTCAGTCCTTCGTGCCAAACCTTGTCGAAGGCCTGGGAAACGTCCAAGAACAATGCCGAGCAAAACAGAACAGAATGTGTTTGAATTGTGTAGTTTCTCTTTATTTCGTAATTTTACTCAAAGATTTGGTCTAAAGTTTTTCTAGTATTAACACATTTTAGTACACTTTTATCATTTTACACATAAAAAACTATTGTTCGGAACTCAGCCATAAAAATGGCGGCCAAATAAGAAAATGCTCTTTGAAAGAAGTTAAGGCTGATTAATTTAACGATTATAGTTTCCGTTTTCACTTGTATGAAAAAATAAGGTCAACAAAAGTTTAGGACTTATTTTTGTACGTAATAGTAAATTTATTTATCATTATTAGTTTATTTTTATTTATGGAATACTACTATTACCCGTCGCGGCTTCGTCCACGAAACTTAAACTGTTTCATTAATGCCATAATTTAGAAACATAAAAAATATACTAATAAAAGCGTGATCATGAAAAAAAATTATAACGTTGTTTTATTGTCTTCAAACGTGTTCCATTCGAATTTAAGAAAATCTGATAAAAAAATAATTTTCTCCAATACAAAAATTTACACATTTTTATAATTTTGTGTTCTTTTATGGGATGAATTCGGGGGGGGATGCTGATTTATGTGTATCATAATTTTTGTTATAAAATATTTTGTTTACTTTTAAGAAAAGCCGATAAAAATATTTTCTCCAATGAAAACACACTTTTTTTCTATAATTATACCTCCTTTTTAACATTTTTATTCCTTTATTGTTTAGGGAATGAATTGAAAAAATGTTGAAATATGTGTTTCATTATTTGTATTTCATATGTTTCTAGAATATACGGATCCAAAACAAATATTTCTTCAATTTGAAAGTTGTATATCCCTTTTTTACATTTTCTACCTCCCTTTCAAACCCTTTAGAGTATGAGTTTTGGGAAATTGTGATAAATATATTTCATTACTTATATTTAAGAGTGACTATGTTACGTTTTAAGAAGGTCAGACGAAAAAAATATTTTTTCCAATAAAAATTGTTGTACCTCATTTTTACCTCTTTTGGGGTCGATTACTGGAAAATCGTTTTTCAATGCAACCCTCCATGTGGTGGTAACCCTGAAAATTTCGAATCTTTAGCTATTATAGTTTCGGATATACGTTGATTATTAAAGTTGGACTGGGTAAGTAGTTTAATGGCGTTAAAATCATTTTTTTGCAAAATCCTCTCTAAGTGAACCTCAATTATGTTGTATGGAGGTATCCTGAAAATGTCAAGTCTCTAGCTATAATAGTCTCGGCTGTACGTTGTTTATTAAATTTGGACTGGGTAAGTAAATTAAAATTTGCTTAAAATTTTTTACTTAAAAAGTAAAAAAAAAACTTGGACTGGATAAGTAAATTAAAATTTGGACTTAATGGCATTAAAACGAAATTTTTGCAAAATCCTTTGTTAGTGTACCTTGACATTGTTGTAAGAAGGTACCATAAAAATTTCAACTCTCTATAATAATAGTATTAGATGTACGTTGTTTATTAAATTTGGACTGGGTAAGTAGTTTAATGGCGTTAAAATCAACATTTTTGCAAGTGCACCTTTCTAAGTGCACCTTGACATTGTTGTAAGAAGACACCTTGAAAATTTCAAGTCTTTAGGTACAATAGTATTGGCTGTACGTTGATTATTACATTTTGACTCGGTAAGTAGTTTGATGGCGATAAAATCAAAATTTTTGAAAAATCCTTTCTCAGTGCATCTCGACATTGTTGTAAGAAGGTATCCTGAAAATTTCAAATCTCTAGTTACATTAGTCTTGGCTGTACGTTGATTATTAAAGTTGAACTGGGTAAGTACTTTAATGGCGTTAAAATCAAATTTTTGCAAAATCCTTTCTTTGTGCATCTCGACATTGTTATAAGAAGACACTTTGAAAATTTCAAGTCTCTAGCTAAAATAGTTTTGGCTCTGCGTTGGTTATGAATCAGTCAGTCAGGACTTCTTCTTTTATATATTAAGATTTTACTTATTATATTTAGTTGGTGAATAGCCTTAGTTCTGGTAAACAAGGGAAATTGAGAAGTCATCCATAATTCAAATCATTGTAGCAAAATAGTACTTCAAAGAAATTTACTGATAAATAAACTTTAAAAAAAATACATTCCCGACATTTTTGCGTTTTTTTTACTCTTGAACCGTAAATATTTCAAAAATGATACACTGCTTGAGTTATGGACGTTGTATCTATAATTAATATAAATGTCGAACATAATTCGAGCAATTTGTTCGATTTTCGGGTTTTCGTCAGTAACTACATTTGAGCTGGATGTATTTAATAAACTATGTAAGAAATATTGTTTAACTAGTTTTTACTAATTATTTATTGATAACTTATTTCTACTTGAAGCTTCAGAGAGTATCGTATAGTGTCCACAATACTTGTCTTAAAAACAGTAAATCGTTACAAAACTATTTTTTAAAATCAGTTATTCGGAGTAAAAACGTTTAAATATTTTAAAAAGAGGAAAGAAATCAAATTTAAAATTAAAATGATTTAAATTGAATCTTTTTGATTCAACCCAATTCAACTGGAATTGTGTTCAACACAATTCAATACAATTTCCATTTCACATCATTCACCGTTAAAAGTATATGCTTGTTATATTTAAAAACACAATAAAGAGACTAGATAGACAGCTTTGTATTTTACACATTATAGGTTAGTGTATAAATGCATTTTACTTGATGCGGAATATTTTTAAACAATTTTTGAACACATTCTGTATACGTGTTTTTGATTAAAAATTAATGCTCTTTTTCATTAAAATTTACCGTGTGTGTATTATTAAATTGTTAAAGCTGTATTACAGTTTGCTGTTGTGAATTTGTTTTTATCTATCACTTTATGTGTTTTTATATTTCGTAGCCGAGAATATTATTAAAACTTCACTTATTTATGCTTCAATAAGGCTTGCTGTTATACATTTTACCTTTCAAGATTATTACTTTGCATATATGTTTTTGTAATATGCAAACAGTTTTTTTGCTTTATATTAAAACAATTATTTTCAATTCTACTTGTTTCTGAAAGTTCTATTAAATTCATTTCTTGGTTATTGTTATTTTTGTTTTTGATTTGGTCAAAAAAGACATACAAATTTGAAAGGTTCTTATTATTACAAAAGACATAGGTACATAGTTTCATCGAAATGAGTTAAATTATTTATTCTTAGCTCGTAACACACACTCGCCTTTAGACAGACCTTTTCTTCTTCTGCAGGCTTTTCTTTTTCTGCCGTCACCTTCTTACTAAAGGTTAGCAACTATTCTGTTTTTTTTTTTTTTTTTTTTTTTTTTATTTTAAGACAGCAATCTGAATGTGAATCTGCCAACTTTTGGTACTCACTCTTGCCAAGCTCACTACCACCTTTTGCATACCACTGCCTCAGGTTCTTGCGCCAAGATGTCCGTCTTCTAAGCTTGGAAGTAGAAAACACTACAATTTACTCTGTATGATGAGCTGCAGAAGACGATTTCGACACCTCATGAAATATCCAAAATATTTTACCTTTCGATGCTTCATTCATTCTTCGCTAACCTCTGCGGATATTATGGCATATCCAAAATATTCTTCCTTTCGCTGCTTCATTCATTGTGCGCAAACCTCTGCGGACATGAAATATTCAAAATATTTCATGTTCGTTGATTCATTCATTGTGTGTAAACCTCTGCGGACATGAAATATTCAAAATATTTCATGTTCCTTGATTCATTCATTGTGTGTAAACCTCTGCGGACATGAAATATTCAAAATATTTCATGTTCGTTGATTCATTCATTGTGTGTAAACCTCTGCGGACATGAAATATTCAAAATATTTCATGTTCGTTGATTCATTCATTGTGTGTAAACCTTTGAGGACATCATGACATATTCCAAACATTCTACCTTTTGCTGCTTTATTCATTATGCTCAAATCTCTGCGGACATGAAATATTGAAAATATTTTACCTTTCAATGTGCCAAACCTCTACATTTCATTACATATCCAAAATATTCTGCCTTTTTAGAGTGCAGTTGAAGTAGCACTCTATTCATCCAAGCGATTTTAAGCATTTGCCGTTAAATCCATATTTCAAAAACTTGAATTTCTTCTACACAATCTCAAGCAGACAGTTGCTTCAGCTTAGTGGATATTGCTTGTGGGTGCGCCGTTCACGTTTATGGATATTTCGTTGTAAGGTAAGGTCACTGGCGTAATATAAGTTAAATAAAATAGTGGAAGTACACGACTCTTTATCTCCTATTCGTTCTCCAAATTAGTTTCCACACTGAGTAGAAGACGTATGGATTTAGTAAAACGTGGTCAAAATCGTTAATTCTACTTTTTTAAGATTCGATTTTTAACAATTTCATTGCCGAAAGAAGCTTCGAAATCTTTATTTCTTTTATAAAACTAACAAAATCTTCAAAAGACCAGAAACTTTTCAAGTAAATCGGTCAATTAGTTTCGTTTTCAGCGTGACAACACGCGCGCGAGCGTATGCACGCACTCTCTCTCTCTCTCTCTCTCTCTCTCTCTCTCTCTCTCTCTCTCTCTCTCACACACACACACACACATATTGTTTTGAACTAGTGAACCTAGAAACAATGTGGAAGAGATATAGGAATAAAACAGAAATAAATCCACCAAATATTCAAGGTAGAATTTCTACAGCTAATATAGTCTCTTTACATTTCGTGGAAAACATTTTGTCGTAAAAACGTATTGTAAAAAAAGGTCAATTAATTATCCGTATCGAATTATAATGTTAAAAAAATAATACATTTTTACATTTAAAAAAAAATAGATTTCACTACCATACTGCGAAAACTACAAAATAAGTTTTTAAAATTTTGTTGAAAATAAGCCTTAGAATTTAATTTTGTATTATTTAATATATACTTACTAATCGAAATATTTTTTATTCACTATTGTTAATTTCTCGAAATTCATTAATTCACTTGAGCGTAACATTTTCGTGAAGTTTATATTAAATCTGTCGTAATCAGTGTAATAAATACGAATTACGCAAAGTCAAAAAGTTTGTGATGTACTGCCGATGAAGTGAAGCCACTGGTACAACTGTTGATTCTTATGAATTTACTACAATAAAGCGCCATCTAACGAATACAGAATTTCCTTTTCTCGTTTTTAAAAGGAAGCCATGTCGAACAAAGCCCACCCGCCCCGTCCCAGATGCCGAGGTTTTAATCAAAGAACTTCCAAAAGCAAATAATTTACTTTGTTGACTTTGGCGTCTCGCGGCGACAAAGGAATATTAAAGTCGCAGCCGCGATGATGGCGGGCTGCGTCACGCACCCCGGGGAGAACATTATCCTGGACTCTAATTGAGATTAATTTCGGCTGATAAAATTAATCTCGGATAAAACAATTAGACGCGAGGTAGTGTCTGTGATTCAATTATACACGACTCTCTAAGGCATTTACTGCTCTGCTTTACAGAGTATCGATTGTAACGATTTCGATAAACAATCTTCTTACACGCTTTTTCTTAACTTGCTTGCTCTGTATGTTCCATGGTTTAAATCTTATAATCGATTTTTAACCAACTTTCCGTCATAAAATCGACTTGAAATTTTGCACACTTGCTTGCTTCCGATGACAATGCAATATACAATAATTAGGCACATCAAATGTTGCTTCATTGTGCTCTAATTAATTAACCGAAATTGTATATGGAAAAATAGTTTTAGCGTTTCGCAATAGATGGCGTTATTTTCTTTTAACACTTTTCACATTGAAAGTTGTCGGAAGAAGCTAGTTCGAGCCCAGCGCTGTCCTAACGTTTTTTTACACCTTTTAATTTTTTGAACATTCTATTATTTGTGTATTTAAAAAAATGGTGAATGTAGATTATTTTAATTTTTGTTTATACTTGAATTGAAAAAGCGTGTTTTTAAAAATCTTTTTTATTTTATTTTATACTAAATTTGACTTGTATTAACAATATAAAACATTGTTGTCTGCAGGGGGCTGCAGACTAACTGCACCTATTGAGAGGATTTAGACGTCCCTCGCAGTACCCGAGTCTAACAAACACTTACACTTATGACTTTAACATTTTACACACACACTTACATTTAGGGAGGCGATAATAGACTCAATGTGTTTTCGCCTTAAAATAACACACAAAAAAACACAAGCCTAATAGTTTCTTCAACGAATTTCTCAAATTTGGTTTATTGCTGACAGTTTGGCATGTTTAACTGGAATTGGTATAGGCCTACTATAAAAAACAAAGCTGCCTCGGTGGCCTAGTTGATAGCGTACTGGGCTTTCACCCCGAGGCCAGGGTTCGATTCCCGGCCAAGGCTTGGCATTTTCATGCGCTATAAATCATCCCATCGTCTGCATTAGCCAAAGTGTGCACAATAGTCGGTCGTTAAACACACAAAAAAAACAATTACATTTGGAAAATATTAGTTGCTTATGAAACCGTCAACAAAGTTTAAGTAATGCCCTTTCTGCATACTTATTTCTTACGACTCATGTTGCGTGATTCAATTTCGGTTTCAAAATACACATTTTATATTTGGTTATTTATAAAGTGAAAACTTCTTTAGGCGGGACGTAGACTATTTTTATTTAATGAGGAAAAAATTTATTTTGCAATAGCTTGAATGAAATGTAAAAAAGCGTGACGCTTGGCTTAAACACATAATTAGTATTCTTCAAGTGACTACTAATTATGCGAATGAGTTGATTGTCTCCAGTTCATTACTTTGTACTATGATTATGGATTATGAATTATGATTATGATTATGATTATGAACACTAATTATGATTTCATTTAATTATGAAACTAAGGGAGGTGAGTTTATAACGCGATACTTTTTTATATTTATTATTTTTATGTTTAAAAAGGATATACTTATAAATAAATTTTATAGTAAATATTTAAATTATAAGTAACCTAATTTATATAACATTCTAGTACAAAATTATTTTGAGCGTTTACGATTAAATATATATTTTGTACATTGTACAAAATACCTACAGAGTTACTACTTCCTATCTATTTGCATTTCTTTTATAAATAGTATACTATACACTTTTTTAAAATGAATTTCATTTTTTATTCCTTTAAAAAATACTTTCTTTTCATTTAATAGAAGTTCTTCGTTATTCATTTGACAGGGGTAAATGCATAATTTTCTAAAAGAATATTTTCTAAATTTCTTTCTATTTAAATATTATTTTTATGCTGAGTACGTCCTCTGATGTATATAAAGTACATAAGTAAGTTTTAATAATGAAGGTAATCCGAAATGCGTCAATAAATGAAAAATTGATTAAGGAAAGGTGATGAATCTACTCAACTTATTCTACCTTATAATATGTTCCGTTTCTCATTCCACTATACAACGATTTCTATCTACTTCAGTCCAATAATATATTTTCTTTAACATTTTATTCTTTTAAAGGGTTTTCTTCTTACTCGTTAATTTGGAAGATATTCCATAAATCATTTCTTTAATGCATATTATGTACCATATAGGCCTATCTTTCAACGATGTTTTCTTCTTAATTTTTTATTTAATATTCTCTGTTAAATTATTTTGAAAGATATTCTCTTCTATTCTTTCTAAAAATCAGTTGTGTCATTTAAAAAAATATAGTTCTATTTTTTCTCATTAATTTAAAAAAATATTCTCACGTTATTTGTTAACTCAATATTTTAAAAATATATTCTCTACCTCTTTCTAATCTCATGCCTTTTGGAAAATATTTTATATTAAATTTTTTTGAAAGATATTTTCTTCTTTCGTTTTCTTCAAAATTTTGACAATAATTATTTCTATACTAATTTCTACAATTGGTTCCTTTTTTTCTTAGTTACTTAAATTGTTGTTCCCTCCTCATTATATCAAGAAGATTCTTATTCCTTATTCTTTTGAATAATACTTTCCGTTTTCTACAATATTTTATAATAATAACTCACTACAAGAACCTAATTGGTTATATTGAGGGAACAAATTTCTGTTGGTAGAATGAAAGACGGCCTTTAAAATAGTTATCAGTACAACTTCGAAAAAAAAATAAGTTATCTTAAAAAAACAGAAGCAACTCAATAACATGTTAATTTGGTTTTCTAATGTTATTCCAATATTTCGCAGTTTTGCATTTTGAAACATGCAACATGTTACATGCCGGAAAACAGCTGAGCTGCATGCATTGGTGCGGTTCCGGGTTGCAAAATAATTATATAGAAACTGAATTATTTCTCTGAATTGTGAAAGGCAATTGTGTAGATTTTCGCGCAAACGGATAACAGCAAGTTTAGAGTTGGTTGTTGTAAGTACAAATATAAAAATTAAATATTCTTAAAAGTAAACGATTTTGATTAAAATCGTCATACAGATATCATTGAAATTTTGTCTTGTTAAGAACTCTAGTTATCGACAATGGAGAAAATCTAAGACATTTTTATTTTTCAACAACAGGTTGAAGGATTTCGCATTAGTTTTAACAATGTAGAAATTTCATAATTATCGAATATAAAACAAAAGAAAAAAGTAAGTAATATTACAGAAAACTGAATTTAGGTAACCAAATTGTACTTTTTATTTGCTTATATATATATATATATATATATATATATATATATATATATATATTTTTTGTTACATGTTATTTTCATTTAGTTATACGTTAGAAAAACCTTTTTCATAACGAAATATATTTTCATTCCTTTTTCGACTGCCAACTCGTTCCACGATTCATTGTCAATTCTATTTACAAATTAAACTAATGGATTAGTAAACAAATTAAAATATTTTTTGATTTAAAAAAAATCTTAACTTATCAAACTTAACTTGCGTTTGGGGAATATATATTTGTGTAGGTCTATTATTTGTGTAGTCGAGTAATTAAAATTAAGTTTAATTTGAAATAAAATTATTGCTTACTTTAATCGAGACTTTTGTTTAACCTAAGCAATATAATAAATAACATTTTTTTAAAAAATCGTTATTTATTCTTCAATTTTCTGAAAAACTGTTACATTCTATAAAAAAAATAATGAAATGTTAGCGTTGGTTACGCTGTTTTTGAATTCTATATGCAGTTTTGGTATAGTTATTAAAGCCATACATTAAATAATATTATAGAGGTAACAATAAAAAATAATTCCGAACATAATTTTTGTCAAAAAAATTCGCAATTTTCCTTGCCGTTAGTGCCGTGTTGTCTCTGTCGGAGTACTTTTCCATTTCAAATCCTACCGGAAATTCACTTTTATTATCCCTTATTACTTCCGGTTGTGGTTGAGAGCTTTTCTCTGTTTTCATTCTTCAAAGCGAGTCCTTCGCTTAGTATTCGTAATGCCAAAGAAATGCGTATTTTTTCATCGGAAAATAGTCTATTTTTGAGTGTTTAAGCGAATAAGTTTGTTGAGGTAATAAAAAAATGAGTTTTCCATTAATTATGAAGAAAATTAATAAATTGTTTGTGAGGTAAATAAGGCATATAGAAATAAATTGTGATACAAATTTACACAAACATTATTGTTTCCACAAACAGTTTGGTACGGAAGCAACAAACAAAAACAAAAAAAACGGAAATCCGGTCTAGTGTTGGAAAACTGTTTATGAGGGTTGGTTTAAATTTTGATCGTATATGAAGAATCATAACTCTAGTCAGTGTAACTCATTTGAGACAAAAGAAATACATGGTTGGTGGGTAAATAGGAAAAAAGATCCAACAGCGGTCAAGGTTTAGTTTTAGGTTTTTTCAATTTTACAATGAAACCATAAGTATGTATATTTTTTTTTGAAAATTTGCTATACTAACTGTAGCCATGTAAATCTTTGAAACAATGGAAGTTTTATGAAAATCATATTTTAAATAATTAGGCCAATTTTTTATTTTTTACGGTAGTTTCTGAATATGATTTTCGGCAATTTATCGACCCGTAAGTTTCGTTTCGATATTTATGTTCTCATTTCAGCGTAATTTAATCAAAATTGTTTCAACCAAATTTGCTACATATAGATTTTTGACCAAGAAAGTCTTAAAATATTATTGAAAATTAAAAATATGGTATCACGAAATATAGACGAACATGCCCATTTTCATCATAATCGATCTGTCTCAAAATAGCTTAGGCTTTATCGATACCCATACAATTAACAAGTGTATACAAATAGACGGATAGAAATCCAAGTAAAAACCACTTTTTTGTCTCAGGTTTTGAGAACTCAAGATAGATTTTTTCATGATCACCATCCTTCCTTCTACGTTTTTGTGGGACAATAAATAATGCCTTATAAATTATAATATTCGACGACCATAAAAGGTTAGAATATCACCACAAAATAACGTTAATATCACAGCCATTAATAAATTACCACACTATAAATTCTTTGCATTTTATTGAATGTAGAAATATTCAACAGTTTTTTACTATCCTAATTTTACCTTAACTAACTCCGCGGCATAAAATTAGTACCTTAGCTATTTGTGGTATGCTTTTTGTGGATGTAAGGATTTTCTGTCCACGCGGTGTAAAATTAACTCTGCGAATTTCAGCTCTTGGTTTTTTTGGTGGGAAAAATGCCACGTTTTAAACACGCAAACAAATTTTGATGTTGCGAGCGTTACTCTCTTATTCTGTTTACAAACATATTTTAAGGTAAAATAATTAAGGATGCCCTTCCTGAGACTCCAAAAAGCAGTTACATTCAACAGACTAGGCCTACTTATAGTGGACGTTACCAATTACGAAGTTGGGACACTGTGTTACCGTATACGTACAAGCCTTATGCCATTCTATATTATGCTTTAGCTCTGAGATTTTCCCCTTATTTATGGTGCATCAGTAAACGCTTGTACTACACCAGAATTTTCAATTTTATGATATTTATTTCATTATCTTCGTAAAATATATTATTTGCTGTTCAATTAAGTTACATATTTCAAGGGTACAGCAGCCGCCTCGGTGGCCTAGTTGATAGCGTACTAGGCTTCGCCCTGAGGACCTGGGTTCGATTCCCGGCGAGGGCTTGGAATTTTCATACGCTATAAATCATCCCATCGTCTGCATTAACCCAAGTGTGCACAAAAGTCGGACGTTAAAAAAAAATCAAGGGTACAGCATTAACTTAAAATAAACTTTATTTATTTATAAAAAATAATATAAATAAAATTAAAACGTGTTAAAACAATAAGAAAACTATTGTATTTAAGTAAAACGTATTTATTTTTATACATTTGATTAAGGTAATAAGTTAACTTTAATAATTAAAAACTATTTTATTATATATATATATATATATATATATATATATATATATGTGTGTGTGTGTGTGTGTGTGTGTGTGTGTGTGTGTGTGTGTGTGTGTGTGTGTGTGTGTGTGTGTGTGTGTGTGTGTGTGTGTGTGTGTGTGTGTGTGTGTGTGTGTGTGTGTGTGTGTGTGTAGCCCTTTAAGGTTCCTCGCAGGGGGGTGCAGACTAGCTGCACCTATTGAGAGGGTTTAGACGTCCTTCGCAGTACCCGAGTCTAACACACACTTACACTTACAAATTTAACACTTTACATTCACACTTACATTTAGAGAGGCGATAATAGCCTCAATGTGCTTTTCGCCTTAAAATACCGAGAAAAAAATTATGTTCGAGGCGTCGCTATTTGAGACGTTACGTATAGCGTTAATAATTTACATAATAAGTAGTTGTAACGACTGAAAAAATTATCTATGGCAGTCCGAAGGTTTGGAATTATTAATGATGTCAAGTTTTGATACTCTTTGTCCTTGTTTGTCTCTTTGTAATCTCAAAGTTGACCTCATTTATGGTGTCTATAACAGCAGCAGTTGTCGAATCATCTGTTGCTGTTTAATTTGTACAGATACTATAGTCCAGCCACTTTGTAAGAACCTGCGCCATAATGTCTCGCGCATGTAGGAGAATTCCTCTCCAGCTCCCTCCAACAGTCCAGTGACACAAAGTCTGCCAATCTGAGTCAATAAACTGTTACTACTCAGCGTTAGTGAAGGAAAGCTGAGTGAAAGGAACTTTAGTGCGAGGGTGGGTACACGACCTCTCACTCGCACATTTTTCTCTCTGTGCCACTAGTGTTCTTAGCAAACCGTATTCTAAGGGGTCACTAGAGACATTTCCTGTATATAAAGTCAGACTTATTTTTAATTTCCCGTTTGTTTATTTCCGGGTTTTTGATTTTGTAATAGACATACGGTATAGCCTAACTGAAGTAACACTAAAATATATTTTATTTTTAGTTGTAAAACCTTTTGGTATGCTGTTTTTTGCTTATAAAATTTTCACAAACACATATAAATATGTTTACATTTTTTCTTTCAAATGCTTGAAAATTGAGGCAAAACTGGTCAACAATTTATGCGACTGACTTGGCCAAAGCCAAACTAAGGGGCTAGTTTGTGTAAATTATTCGAAAAAGTGAAACTGAATTATAGAGTTAAAACAATAGAATTAAGTGAAAATAAAATGCAGACTGTTTTTCAATTGTTTGTGGCATGACTCACGCGACTGTACGCATGTCTGCATGACATGCCAGTAATAAAATCAAGGGTTGTTACTTGACCTTCAAGTGCAATAATGTTGTATTTTTCACCCTAATGCATAACAATCATACGAGGCCTTGTCTGACCTTACCGTTTCATGCGCTAAATAATATTTTCCCTTCAGTTTTTGCTCCACTCTGGCGGCCGATTGTAATGAAATATTTTCTTTTTAACGAATATACCATTGGAAAATTAGCTGTTATTGCAGCAGCCGTTATGTTAACTGATCTTGGCCTCTAGAATACGTTTTAAGTGGGTCATTAAGTTTATGTACATATAAAATCTGTTTTCATTTTTTATAACTGAATTACTTTATTATGTTAGACCTTATACATTTTTTTATAACCTAAAATTAGAGTTAAAATTTGCATAAATTAACATTTTAAATTTTCGAATACGTTTACTTTACAACGTTTTCGTGTTTAATATATTTGCTACAGTGAATTCAGATTTTCGAAAATTGTTATGCATTTTTTGAGATTTAAAATATGAAACTGTCTCAAATTGTTGGTTATTACGTTTTTTTTTAGTTTTGTGAATTCTTTCGAATAACGTCAGCAAGGTAGCCGCTTGTTGAAAATAATTTATAATAACGTTTTTGTACCTGTAATTGGTTCCAATTAATTTTCTTTCAAAATACAATGTAGAGCATATTCCTTAAAAAAATATTAATATATTTTAAATAATATCAATATTTATATTTAAAGTTTGATCGAAGTTTTGGCAGTATTTTTTTATTTACTTAAAAATTTTAAAGGCGTTGCATTCACTTTGTATAATAATAATAGTTATGCACAAAAACCACATGCCTTCCAGGCTTGTCTCAACTTACCGTTTATACATACTTAAGAGATGATTGATGTCTCCATCCTGAAACTAACCTTTGTACTTGTTGACATTTTGGTTGTGATGGATAACTTTGGTCTCACTTCTTGTATCGGCCGCTTTTGTAATTATGTGTTCTCTTCAGTGTTGCTAATCTCAACCATAATAATTACCCATTGCCAGTTATAAAATTACCTGCAATTACCAAAGTCAGTGTGTGTGTGTGTGTGTGTGTGTGTGTGTGTGTGTGTGTGTGTGTGTGTGTGTGTGTGTGTGTGTGTGTGTGTGTGTGTGTGTGTGTGTGTGTGTGTGTGTGTGTGTGTGTGTGTGTGTGTGTGTGTGTGTGTGTGTGTGTGTGTGTGTGTGTGTGTGTGTGTGTGTGTGTGTGTGTGTGTGTGTATGTGTGTTTTTCAAAATATAAATGTTTAGCTTACAGTAATCACACAAATTTTCACACTGAGGTTGTTTAGGCTCTAAGAATCTAAGGACAAATACTGTGGAGGTAACCCTTCACAACATCCCTACCCCAAAATCGTTACTATTTTCAAGTAATTTATATTATCAAAAGAGAAAAAACATTTTCTTCGCGATCCTTAGCAACATTGTTGGTCTCCACGAGCTCTAAAAGTTTCCCGTAGTGATCTTTAATCTCCAAACACTTCCAAAACCTTTAAAAATTGATTTTGTTAAAATCGGATCAAAAACATTATTCTTTTCTTAATTATTGTAGTGAATTCTAGTAACCATTTCATTTAGATCTAAGCAGAAGGTGTGTTCACAGCCAGTTTGATATAAAACCTACACTGTGTACGAAAACAAGCTGTGAAATAGTATGGGTATTTTCAGAAATAAAGTTCATCTAAAAATGAGCTGACTGAGGGACAGAAAAAGCGAGCCGTGCATAGATTACATATAAAGATAACATTGAATACAAAATGAGCCATAGAGTACAAAAAAATATATCAACGCTTAGAGTAGAGTCAAAAGAGGACTGTGAGTAAAATAACTTCTTATGGTAATTTTTGTTTATCTCGGTGAGACCAAAATTATCCGCTATTACCCGTTTTCAACAAAATTTCGTTTATTATTACTATTAATGAAGATATCTTTCATATACAGCAATCAATTATAAGCTTAAAACATAAACAACATTTAAATTTATCAAACAATAAAACATTTGCAAAATTCAAATGATAACTATTAAATTAATTTTCATTGAATTTGACATCTATTTCAGATATTTGATAATC
This sequence comes from Callitettix versicolor, assembly GCA_022606455.1. Taxonomy (NCBI): domain Eukaryota; kingdom Metazoa; phylum Arthropoda; class Insecta; order Hemiptera; family Cercopidae; genus Callitettix; species Callitettix versicolor. The sequence goes on from CM040186.1 coordinate 82,047,461, forward strand.
TTTCACAAATATTCTAAAATAATCTTTATCAATAAATTAAGAAAATGATTTTATTAATTATTCATGTTTGATATATAACTTAATTGTATTTGAAATGTAAATTATAAATTTATCCCTTCAGCTATTTAGATCTTAACATATTGCTAAACAAATTTCAATAAATGAACAAGATCAATTAAATATTCTTACCCTAACAGTAAATATTATATCTCTAGTTCTTACAATTAATTATTTACAGTCTTATTACTGTTTAAAAGTTCATGAGTATCTCATTCATATACATCAGTTTATGGTAATCACAAATTATGCACTAATTTTCTAGAAACCCCTCCTGAAATTGAGAATAGCCTATAAGCTAATTTCAATTTCAGAAAGGGCCTCAAGATTAATTAAAAAAATTTAATTCAATTTAATTCTTATTTCTAATACAATTTAATGTTCTTTGACTTTTACTAAAGAAAAATTCATTTTATTTATTTATTTTGTTTTTATAAAATTGTCTAAATTTAATGGTAGTGCTTGATGAATTTAAAATTTTATAGTTATTATTTGTTTGTCTGAACTGAATACAATTTTGTTACAATTTTATTATAATTTCCAATATTTAAGATGTTCAAAGTTCACTCTAATATAAGTATGATTGGATCTCATTACAATTATCTAATTATTCGACGAAACTTACAGCTGATCACTAATATCTTGATTTGTGAATCTTCTTTATTTCACTATGTATTTTATCAGTATTCACTGTCACTTTATATTCACAAAAAACTTAAATATTTTCTCTGCAGTGGTCAAACATACGTGTGTTTTTCTTAATTATTGTAGTGAATTCTAGTAACCATTTCATTTAGATCTAAGCAGAATATGTGTTCACAGCCAGTTTGATATAAAACCTACACTGTGTATGAAAACAAGCTGTGAAATAGTACGGGTATTTTCAGAAATAAAGTTCATCTAAAAATGAGCTGACTGAGGGACAGAAAAAGCGAGCCGTGCATAGATTACATATAAAGATAACACTGAATACAAAATGAGCCATAGAATACAAAAAAAAAATATCAATGCTTAGAGTAGAGTCAAAAGAGGACTGCGAGTAAAATAACTTCTTATAGTAATTTTTGTTTATCTCGGTGAGACCAAAGTTATCCGCTATTACCCGTTTTCTTTTCATTACTTTATTACTACCCACAAATGGGATAATTACTATTAGGCAACACTGGTTCTATTGGCGTTTGTAGACCCACATTAAAATTTCTATGTTGACTCAAGCGTTTCACCAAAATCGGTACCATTTAGAACAAAGCGAAGGAATTTTATTGGTTCTCAATAAATAAATAAACTCAATTATATATTATAAAATTGCTGACTGCTTTTATCCTCCACTCTATGAGGGAACCATATTAAACATGTATGCATGCAATATGGATTGAGCATTGTCTAAAAACAATTTCTACCTTTTCCTCGATAATCTCAACCCGGTGAAGGGACTGTCGACTGTAATGCATTACTTTGCATATCCTCTTCTTTATCACTTACTAAAATGTTTTTTACTTACTTTAACGTAAGTGGTTTTTTAAAAAAAATTAGGTTACAGTTACTCCTAATATGAAAATATTACATTTCAAAATAAATGATAAAGAAACCTTATACAAACTGTTATTTATTGAACTCACAATCGGTACTTGATATCCAGAAATATTAGAACACTTGTTTTGTATGACAAAAATTCTTTTTTATTCCTTGAGGCATCTTCAGACATATTGAAGTTAAAAATTATAATGCGTACTTATATATTAACACAGGTGATGTTAATACTGGAAGGAGAAGGTAAAGAAATATAGGCCTGACAATGTAAGAAGGTCAGTGAGCAGCAGGTTGGAAGATCCGCTAAAAAATAGGCTTGAGTAAGGAAGAGGGGTTGAATTGGTATTATGGCTTACGTTGAGAGCCATTTTGAAATTTGTAAAAAAATAAACCTAACTAACTAACAACAACAACAAGACAATCAACAATACAAATAAACAATAAAACAATATGGTGAAGATTGAAAAGAAACAAAATTGCGTTTATTATTACTATTATTTAAGATATCTTTCATATACAGCAATCAATTATAAGCTTAAAACATAAAGAACATTTAAATTTATCAAACAATAAAACATTTGCAAAATTCAAATGATAACTATTAAATTAATTTTCATTGAATTTGACATCTATTTCAGATATTTGATAATCTTTCACAAATATATTTTACTATAATTTCCAATATTTAAGATGTTCAAAGTTCACTCTAATATAAGTATGATTGGATCTCATTACAATTATCTAATTATTCGACGAAACCTACAGCTGATCACTAATACCTTGATTTGTGAATCTTCTTTATTTCACTATGTATTTTATCAGTATTCACTGTCACTTTATATTCACAAAAAACTTAAAAATTTTCTCTGCAGTGGTCAAACATACGTGTGTACTAGTCCGTGGTCTACGAGCGACACCTTTTAGCGCTTCTGTAATGACGTGTTCTTTCCCACCAATCTGGAGTTTTCAATGCTTACCATATCACTCAAACGAAAATATAACCTCATTGCGCTCAACGGATGTTGTGGTCTTTTTCTTGATAAAATTGAATTTAAAACGAATTTATAAATCAAAGTAAATTTGATTTATCAGTAAATTAGCTCAATTTTGGGTTTTGTTAAAATATTTTTTTTGGGTTTGTTACTAGGCTAGTTGCATCTTCCTTCTCACACACCGCGCCAAATCTGTTGTTGAGCGACTCTCCGCCCATCTGTTACGTTTAATACTGCCATTCAAAATGATTATTTCACGCGTTCAGTTTAACTTATCCCTTCATTATTCTTTATTTTTGATACGCCAAGCATAGATCTATACTGAAAAATATTTACTTCATAAGTATTTTTACTATTCCCCGCCGTTTAGATTGTTATTTCAATAAATGCGTATTTTCGTTAGGCTTTACGCCGTGACGTCAGCACTCTGTGAGGTCGTCAGCTAATATTTTTGTTTTTACGTTGTTGATAACCTGCTCCACGTAACCTATCGATAATTTTTCAAATTATGTTGACAAGTTACATAATCTTGCCTACTAAGTGAGAAAATAATAAAAAAATCAAATATTTTATATTCAGAAAATTCTGACATAGTTGTGACATGAAATGCATAAAATACTTGTACAAAGTCATTCCATTAAATTCCTTCAAGAACACTTGGAGAGAGTTTAGTGACGTCATGTCTGTTAATTGATAAAGTTTGTGACGTCATCGATCCTTTAATTAGCTAATGAGATTCTGTAGACAGTCGGTTACTTTACTTTATTGCCTGGTGTTCCGTTTAAGATATTAAGTATTGTGAGGTTTATAAAGTGATCATAAGACGTTTATTAGAAAGCGACGTAGTTCAGTTGGTTCAGTTCTTACCAGTTCCTGTTTCGTAAAGTTTACTTCCTGATTTTTCTTAAACAATTACTTTAATTTAAATTTTAAAAACGTAAATTACGATTTGACATATTCTATCGATATCGAATAATATTAAACTTATAGTCATTTTTGTGTGTAATTTTTCTCAAATAAAAGAAATTCATAGACCGAAGTTTTATTTCAGAGAAAATTTGTTTCCCGATTTACAATTGCCTAATGGTTGTTTTTTCCGAATCAATTCCAAGGCTTTTCGTGATGTTTTTTTCAATAAGAGAAATTAATTAGCGGTCGAGGGCTTTAGAAAAAGAAAATTATTTATTGAAACTGTGAAATCTTATTTTGTTGTCTCGTTTTGGTCAAATAATCATTAAAACATTGAGTTTCCTCAGAACGAACTCTAACAGTTTTTATCAGATTTTCCTTAAATATATTTCCCAAATAAAGCACATATTTAAAAAATCCAGTATTGGCGTTAACAAAAAATTGAACAATAAGCTTAATTGTTAAAAATTAAATAATCAGATTTTGTTAAATTATTTGTCAGATATGATAATTTAGTGTAATAGAATCAAACACGCGTGTGCTTGTGTATGTGCATTAAAACTATCATTAAATGCGATTTGATTCAAAAATGGTACAAAAAATATTTTGATAATAACTAGGTCATGTTTGGTTACACAGGGAAATCGTTATGTAGTTACAAATGGCGGTCATTTAAAATCTTTAAAAATTCGTAACTTTTTTGTCTTATAATTTAAAACAAAACTAGTTTTACCATCGTAACCAACGCTAAAAATTGCACAAATTATTATTTTGAATTTTGAAGATAATTAAAAATTAAGAAAATACTTTTGAATACGGTTTAAGTAATTTTCAATGTAGCTTGAAAGTTTAAAATGCAATAAATTAGGCAAAATTTAAAGCTGGTTTTACAACGTATTAAAAATATTTTTCAAAATTCGCTTCCATCACAACAACAATCAGCTTCGTGCCGCAAATATATATTGTTTTATTTTGTAGTGTTAGAATTAATAAATTAACTTTAATTAAGCTTGAAATTAACTTTATAACTTTAGACGTAACTGAAAGTGTTTGTCGACAGATGTTAGGTAACAATTGTTGTTGGTTATTTGTTACGCAATTAAAATTGATATATCTCTTTCTTGAATGTTGTGTACGCTTTGTTATTTACTCAAAATGTGAATGAATTACAACTAACTTATTATACCGCAACTTCACAGTATTTACTTCAGGAGGTATTGTGGAAAACACGGAAAAGTAGTAAAACTTTTCAAGATCTGTTCCTCAGATAACTTTCCAGTGTTTGTGTTTTGAAGATTTATAAATGAAGTCGGTGTACAATTTCAAATGTCAGGGTTGACAATTGAAAAACAAAACAAACTGTCAACGTTTTCAATAATTAGGATTATCGCCTATTTTCTTCTGTCTAGAGGTCTTTTAAATCACCTCTTAAAGGCTACCGCGGTTTCGAACTTTACTGTTTCATCTTCAAGTCGTAATACAAATGTTCAAATTCCTCTGTCAAGGTCGACATAAGCTTAACTAAACATTGAAAACACACTTACAACACTAAACACATATACACGTTTTTTATTAAAACGAACAACGATAAAATTTGGTTTGGCCAAACACTACCGCGCAACCCGTATGTCGTTACAGCCCTGACAGCCATCAGTCCGCCATACAGTTGACCATTTGTTCTACGGCCTAAAGATGAAATAGCAAAGTTCGAAACTGTGGTAGCCTTTACGAGGAGATTTAAAAACCACCAGATGGAAGAAAATAGGTCATGATCTTAATTATTTAAATATGCGGTCAGGTGGCTATGTTGCAATTAAATAATTTTCTCGATTAATTTCCGAACTGTAAATTTAATTTAGACAGCATTTAAAATTTATTACACTGACCTGCTTTGTATATATTCATGTAAGAATAAATTTTGAGAACAATTTGATGAAATGATTTAGAGAAATTGTACCTATTTTTCAGTTTTTGTCGTGAACATCTGAAGCGATTGTTTTTAAAGAGATACATTTTTATTTGGTATTTATGACATTTTATGGATTTTAAAGAAAATCTAAAGTTTTAAACTTAGAGATCCTGAAAAAATATTTAGATTTTTCAAATTATTTTTTTCGGTTCGTTTAATGAGAAAGAAAAAATACCAAACTAACACAAAGAGCAGTCACATCGGTTTTTTCCATTTAGGCAAACTCCAAACCGTTAATTTTTGTATGTAAAACAGTTGAAGCCAAAATCAGATATAAATTTCATATTCAACCAGAGTTTGAGCGAAAACCGGTAAACATTTACTTAAGAAATTAAATTATTTGTTCTTGTTTTTTTCTAATGTAGTTACAAAAACGTGTCTTTTAAAAGAAGTGAAATAATCACGATAAGTGTAAATAATCTAGAATCAAAATTTTACCAAAATCGTTTAATTTTTTTATTAATTCGCTGTTTATACAGACTCATAAATTAAACCAGAAATCAATTTTTGTGTTTTTTCTTCACATACGTTATTTTGAAACGATTGTGCAATGCTAAACTAGCAATGCTCATATAGCCTATTTGTGTAAGATAAAGTGTTGCCGAGACTTTCTGAACGTTTCAAAATTTTCGCAAACAAATTTCTCCAAGTTATAGAAGAAGTTCGAGATTTATGATTTTAATTTTCCACCCCCTCCACCGGGGTAGTAACCTGACGTCCGATATTTATCATGGTTGCTGACAGAAGAAAGGGTTATTTGTAGGGGGTGAATATTGGCTGCGTTTATTTGCATGTGTTAATGGCTGCTGTAGTATTTCCCAATAAAAATTTTTGTTTATTATCGAATTTTCATTGGAAAATTAGCTATTAGAGGCATCATCATGGTAAAATCCAAATCCGGGGCCTTGAAATTAACGCCAATTCTGGCCTGTAGATCACTTTTTGAGGTATTACTATATACGAATATATATATATATATATATATATATATATATTATACTATATATACTATAGTATACTATATACGAGTACTATATACGCAGTATATGCAATCCGTTAAAGGCTTTAATTGTAAATACAAAAATGTATACACATTTTGGAATAACTATGTACATAGTACAATATACTGTATACATTTTTATCGTTTATATAAACGTTTACAGTTATAGCTCTTAGCTTAAAATTTGTGTATTTGTTAGTAAAGGCTAGGTTTCCCATCTTCATCATATTGTCCAACTAATTACAAACAACAAAAATGGAAATCAAATATTTTTTTAAAAATTATGGTATCAATTTCAAAACGTTTCAGAATGAACAGAAGTGTGGGCGCAACCCAGACATCTTGATGTACGACGAGAGGGAAGTGATAAAAAATCATTGTCATTAGATTTAATGGTACCTCAACTTATCTTGTCGAGACCTTTATAAACTATAAATTTATCAACAGTCAAACAACTAAAACATTCGATAAGAGCGTTTTTACACGACTGTCAAAATGGAGTGTTATGTTTTTCGTGGCTGGGTAAGTATGTATGTATGTATGTACGTAAGTAAGTATGTATGTATGTTTTTGCTCCACCATAACTTCTTAATGTCTCGTCAGATTTTGATCTACTTTAGCTCGTTAGATTATTCACTTCACCAGAAGTATCACAGGCTACATAACTTTCATCCAAACCACCCCCAATGAGGTAAAATTGTGGTGAAATTGATGGGATAAATTTATAAGTAATTTCAGATAGGACAAATAAATTGCTGGGATGAAATCATAAATTTCAATAGTTAATGTACTGATACATTCTTAAATAACTGATGTACAGGTGTAAAAAATAATTACTAGGAACTATACAATAGGAATCACTCAGATTCATGAAAAACATAAGAAAAACACTAACTTCAGAACTCATAGGCCTAGAGTTACCTCTCAAGTTTCAGCTAATTCAGGGCTGGGAAAAATGACACCCTAAACACACAAAAGCAGCCGAGCCGAAATGGAGTTATGAAAATTGGAAGGAATGGTACATAAACTAGCGATAGGCTTTGTCCAAAGGTCAAATTCGGGGGCGACACCAGATCTTCAAATTAAAGTAAATATTGAACAACGTTCAATCGTTGACGGGACAAAAAAATTAAATAATTCGATAATTTAAAATTAAAATAATTGATTTAAATTGAAATACAAATTTGTCAATACCATAATTGCTAACTCCAGTCTGCTTATGCCGTACATGGGGACAGGACCTTAAGAGGGAACACAGATCGGTGCCATGTTGTTTTGTTCTTTTTAAAATGGCATAAATTGGAAAAATGGCTAAAAAAGCCAATTTTTTTGGCTTAATCATTGAACTAATAAAAATAATTAATTTAAAAAAAATTAAAAACGACTGATAAAACACAACATACAAAAAAAGAAATATACACAAAAATTATACTTCATAATTAAACGAAATGGATATCTGAAATATAATTGATTAAAAAGATGAAAACAAGGTATTAGAATAAATGCTGAAGAATATTTTCCGAGTATTTAGTTTAATGAATTTACATGTTAAGTTCATACAATAAATGCAGTTTCTCAATATATTTGCACTAAACAGCAACTAACACTTAAACTATAACATTCAATAAGAGCGTTGTAAGTACTAATTTTTTACTATACAAAAATTAACGGCAGTCAGGTATTTATTTGAATATATCACGCCCTATTTAAAAATATGTTTAAGTTGCAAGGCTCGCATATTTAATGATCACGTGTCTTAGTCTTCATTACTAGTTGTTTTATTGAAAATTCGATAATAACTTTTTCATCGTAATTACAGACAAGTGAGATGCTAACAGCTGATAGTGTTTTGTTGCAAACACTGTGTTGTTACCTAAATACACTTACACACATTAATTGAAGATTGGCGAAAGTTGGTCGTAGCAACGCGGAGCGGATACGACCTTCGTACCGTCAGCTGAGTAAACTTAAAACTTTATTGGCCAACTTTAAAGTTGAAGACTTAGATGTGGTCATCGCAAGTGTTTAGGTTGTGTTTAAATTTAGGGTCTGCTTTATATACGGAGTAGCGTCTCTGTCTATATTGCATAACTAGCGGGAGCATATCAGAATAAATAGGCTACTGTAAATACAGAATTCAAACTTTCTTACATCTAAAAAAACAACTTTCGAAACTACGGCAATGCAAAAAAAACTTTGACTCAATTTCTCAAATTTGGTGCATAAGAATTTGCACCATAATAGATGTTTTTATTAGAATAAAATTAAATTTTCGGTCTAGTCTATCCGAAAAAAATATAGTATGAATGGCAATTAGGGAAAAATATTATCATTTATTGGTAAATGAAAACGGTACTCACAAAACCTTAAACGTATTTTATTTAAAATTTAATTGGTTTGATTTGTTACGCAGTTTTGCCCAAACGTATTCACCGATTGTTTACAAATTTGGTACGGAGGTACCTTGTACGAAGTCCAAACTACGTATGTGTGACATTTTTTCCTATTCACTTCCGTTTCAAGATGGCAGTCTATGATTTACAAGAACGAATGTACGCAGTTTTATCAAAACGGATTGACAGATTGTTTTGAAATTTGGTACGAAAGTATCTTGCATAAATCACAAATGTGGTATGTGTAACATTTTTTTATGACGATTGTACACAGTTTTTGCCAAACACATTGACCGATTGTTTCGAAATTTGGTACGAAGTTACCTTTTATATATACCCCGAAAGATGTGTGTGTATGACACTTGCGTTTTATGATGGCGGCCTCTCATTTACAATAATGAGTGAACGCATTTTTAGTCAAATGTATTAACTGATTGTCTTGAAAAATTTGTTACGACGATATCTTGTATAAAACCCTAATGAAGTGTATATATATATATATGAAATTCCTATTTTCTTACGTTTAAAGAAGGCATCCTCTGATTTGAGGATGTCGAGTGTACACAATTTTAATCAAAAGCATTGTGCCGATTGTTTTGAAATTTGGTACGAATAAAAGGTGCCTTTTATGAAGCCCGAAAATCGTATATATATTTATATGTTCAACCACGGGTATATATACCCGTTCACATTCAATGGTGAAAATGTAGTTAAAGGTTAATTCCTGTAGTACTGGCTGAACGACAAAACGTATTTTTGACCTCTTCATAGCGAGAGAGCATAAAATGTCCAAATAATGTCGGTCCAGTAACATTTTTCGTAAATATTACGGTTGCCGGTCAAATTCGAGGAAAAGTTACAAACGCTGTCTGTATGTTAATTAAGAATATACTGCGAGATCTACTGTTCTTTGAACTGCTGTTGAGTTGAATGTAAGATTAATCGTAGACCATAATATTACAGTTATTTATTGTTCACTGTTTTTAAACAGATTAATATGTTACAATTTAGAAAATAATACAAAAATATCTGTTGATGTTTTGTTTATTTAAAGACTCGCAAATTAAATGGGAAACTGAAATCTTTGTGAGTTTTTTAAGAGGTTCTGAATATTAAGTGTATATTTTTTGGTGACAAATAATTTCTCATTAATTTTTAGAAGTTTTCCTACTTCTAAAATACAAAATACAAACAATGAAATTTTTGCCAGTATTTATTATAATTAAAAAAAAACAATTTAGCGACAGAAGTATACCATTTTACGTATTTACAAAAACCAGCGTCGCCTTGGGACGTACTCTGACACAAAACATTTCTGGGACCTTATAAACTGAACAGGATAATCGCCTGACTCTCCTCGGGCTATCCGCTAGCTGAGATGTGTACCCATGGCAACGCGGTTTAAATTAAAGTTAAAACACTGTTTACATTTTATTTCCTGTGAAAACAATGCGTTAAACACAAAACGTAGTCAAATTGAATCTGACACTTCTCGTGATGGTTTTTTTTTACGAAAATTTCATCTTTTTGTAAATAAATTGTTTTTAATGTCTGAAGACTATTTTGTATTGAGTGAACTATTTGTGTGCTTCCTGTTTTAACCAGGAGTTGCATCAGTTACGCCATCATTGTACTGTTTTCGTAGAGAATAAAAGCAATGCACAACTTTCTCGTAAAAAAATTTACGATATTAAAGAAAACATTTATGTAAACATTTTTATTTTTAAAATAAATTTAGGTACGGGTTTTTTTATTTCCCGAGTAAGAAACCAATCAGCGACAACACATATAAAAGTTTGCCTGCCCAGCTGTAGGCTGTGGGCCGATAACATCTGATCCGCGCGGCAGTAAATGTTGGCATTGCATGACGCTGATGGGCGACCTCACATTCTGTTATCATAAACGTTTTGGTCTCAACAAGTATGTGGTGGTATGATAAATTATTATTAGATATTTAATGCTATTATGAAATAGAGATTACTTTAACTTATAAAATCAAATATCTTTTTATGTCTACGTAGAACTAAAGTATGACTACAACCAACTATCCTGATGACCGACTAACCAGATTATTAATACCTTGATACCCAATGTTCCGGTTCTGTAACTATCCTTATACCTAATTATACGGATTACTAACTTGATAATGATGCGGTTAATTGGGTATATATTTCCTATCAATAATTATTATGATACCCAGTTATCTGTATCACTAACTGTTTTCATACCCAACTATCCGTATGTCTAACTATTATGATATCCAGTTATCCATATCTCTAACTGTTATGATACCCAGTTATCCATATCACTATTTTGATATCCAATTATCCGTATCACTAACTATTTGATACCCAGATATCCGTATCACTAACTATTTTGATACCAAATTATTCGTATCGTTAAGTATTGTGATACTTAGTTATCCGTATCACTATTTTGATATCCAATTATCCGTATCACTAAATATTTTGATACCCAACTATCCGTATGTCTAACTATTAAGATATCCAATTATCCGTATCTCTAACTATTATGATACCCAGATATCCGTATCACTAACTATTTGATACCAAATTATTCGTATCGCTAATTATTGTGATACTTAGTTATCCGTATCATTAATTATTTGGATATCCAATTATTCGCATTATTATTATTTTATTCACTTGTTACGCAATAATACAGCTTACTAACTATATTGATACCAAATTATCCGCATAACTAACTATCTAGATACCCAATTATCTTGATGCCAAATTATTCGCATTACTAACTACCTTTAGACTAAATTATCTGCATAACTAACTATCTTGATACCAAATTATTCAGATAAATACGTATTTTTATAGCAAATTATGCTCATAGCTAAATATACAACTGGATTACTAATTATCTTAATTCAGAATTACCCGGCTCACCAACTATTTTTATAGGCTACTAGGACCGCTAACTATCTCAATACCAAATAATCCAGATCA
>CM040186.1:82061788-82241788 GCA_022606455.1 Callitettix versicolor
TAACCTGATTATAGTGATGAAATCAAAATTTCAAAATGGTAAGATGAAAAAAATACTTAAGGAAATTTGCTTCTATCAGGTCAGCCAGACAGTTGCGTGCCGCACTTATTTCTATTAATGAATTTTTTTAAATTAACTATCGTTTCTTGAGCTAACTACTTACATTTTTCTGTACTAACTGCCTTTTCTGAACTAATAACATCCGTGTTTATACTAATGATAATTTTTTTCGTCTTTATTTTTTACTGTAGCGATTAATGAACTTCCTGTATATCAAAAATAGAATTTGTTACAAAAATTGTTTTGCACGCTGCGGAATTCACATTTGATTATTCTAATGGCCAAATAGATTAATAAATGTTTCATATTTTTTAATGTCTCTTTATTTTTGCATTAACTGCATTAAAAAAATAATTAACAATTAAAAAAAATAAAATAAATTTCTGAGAACATAATAAAGTACACTGTTCAAATACAAGAGTTCAAATATCTTGGGGAATGGATTAGTTGGAATGCAGATGAAGGCAAGGCAATGGAATCCAGGAAAAACAAACTTGAATTGGCCTTCCAATTGACGAAAGAAACATACAATAAGAAATCCCTTTCTGGGGGGTCCAAAATTAAACATTATAAAACAGTGATCAAGCCGGAAGCACTATACACAGCAGAAACATTAACCATGAATCGCATAGGCCAGATAGAAAAGCTTGAAATAACGGAAAGGAAAATCTTAAGAAAAATTATAGGAACAAAATTTCAGGATAATAAGGTAGTATATATAAGAAATGAAGCTCTCTATAAGAAAATTGAAAAACTATCAAATACTATGAGAAAAAGGAGAATAAATTTTTACGGCCATCTTCTTAGAATGAACTCCAATAGATTGACGAAACAGGTGTTTGATTTTTTCCATAATCGTAAAACAAAACCGAACTGGTTTAAAGAAATTGAAAAAACCTAATAGAATTAAAAATTACAGAAAATTCACTGCTTGACCAAACTGCTAAGATAAGTACCAAGGACGAAAGAATAAGATTCCAAGATAAAACCAAAATAAGACCTAAACCTGTCATTTCGGAAGATGAGAGGAAAAGAAGATCGGAAAGAATGAAGAGCTACTGCGAACAAAGAAAAGTACAGCGCGCAAGAAATGATTGATTCAGCGTACCCCAAAGAGGGTGAAACGAAGAGAAGAAGAAAGTACACTGTATTAAAATACACGGTAGTTAAAACAGAAGCCTTATATGCAGCTGAAACATTATCTCTCGCAACCCAGGGCCCACTTGAAAGGCTGGAGATCAAAGAAAGAAAGGTATTACGACAAATCTTAGGCCCCAAATTCCGCAATAACCAATTACGCCACATCAGTAATGAAACTCTTTACCAAAAAACTGAAACACTATCAGACACAATATGAAAAAGGAGAATTGATTTTTATGGGCACATCCTCCGAATGGACAAAAATATACTAACCAAAAAAAATATTTGACTACTTTCGCAGCAGAAGAGCCAAACCACTTTGGTTTAGAGAAACGGAGAAAGACATAACAGAACTGCAGATCACTAACACTATGATCATGGACAGAACAGCCAAAACAATAACCAAGGACAAGAAGCAACGGTTCCAAGGCAAAGTCAAATCCAAGCGAACGATCCAAATCTCTGACGAGGAAAGAAAAGCAGGATCACAACGAATGAAGCAATACTGGGCTACGAGGAAGGCACAGAACATTGAGAAGTGATTGATTTGGTATACCCCAAAGTTGGGTGAAACAAATAAAGAAGAAAGTACACTGTTTTTTTTTGTTGTTGTTTCTGACTTAAAACAGTTTTTACAAAAGACGCTAATTAACTTCAGAAGCAATTTTCAGTTTAATATTTAATTAAGAAAAACCTAATTAGAAATTGTAAAATCAGGCTTCGAAGTGTTGACCGACATTCTTCTGTTCACGTACTGTAAAAATATCAGATCTCTATAAGCCGTACTTTTGGCTGTACATTGCACAAACACTTAATACAAAACTTAAACGTAACAGAAAACTTGAAACAGCCACCGCTTTGTGCTCCAGTTACAACATACAATTTTTATTACAAAAAAAAAATATTAATTTATATTTAATTTTAACTTTAACTTTAAGCACTTTGGCGTCAATTTATAAAATAAAATATGAAAATAAAATTTAATATTTTACTTAAAATTCTACAATTTAACAGTCTCACGTTTGGCGCCATTTTGTAAACATACACACACACACACACACACACACACACACACACACACACACACACACACACACACACACACACAAATAATGTATTAATGTAGATATATAAATTTGGCATTTTTAAAGACGGATATTCAATTAAATTGAAGAACATACGTCATCAAAAACAAATTTGTGAAAATAAATTTTGGGAAAAATAAGGTTATTTGACGAAAGGAAAACTCATTCTAAAATTCTATGTAAAGTGTTTTTTAAAATTTATGTTAATATTAAGTAGACCAAAAGTAAATAATTTTATAAATTACATAAATATCCGCCGAAATATATTCTGCTTAATAAATATTTAAAATAGAATCACTGTAGCTTGTTTATAAATTCACGAAGCGTGCGCCAGACTATATGAAGCTCATGACGAATGTTGAAAGCTTTTTCTTGTTTTGTTTCAAAAGTGATTATTTGTGCTCGGTTTTAATTGTTCAAGCAGTCCAACTAGCGGGAAGTTAAATTATTCATTTTATCTTTTCACTGTCCTATTAACAGAATAGAAAGTCCGTTACTGAGTTTATATAAGACTGGTTTTAACTTTTGTAAAACGTTTAGGAAAATAAATGTATCTGAGAAAGTTTGTGTAATGTTTTGAAACTTTTATGTATTTGTAAATGATTTATATTGAGGATTAAAATGATAACTGTTTGATGACACACCTGTTTTAAGGTAGGCCTGAAAATTTTGCAAACTTTTGAAGACCAGCTTATTCAGCATAGTTTAGAAAACTTTTACATATATATATATATATATATATATATATATATATATATATATATATATATATATATATATTTATTTATATAATTCACGTTTGCAATTTAGGTCCGATTCGATTCAAACTTGACACGAAAATCGATACTGCTTGATCAAGTTCAAGCAGAGAAATTCGTTCAACAGTTTCGATATGGTGATTATTTTAAATCTTAAAAAACCATAACGTTTATCCTAATTTGTTTTCTCCGATCAAAATCAGCGTTAAAATCAGATGAAATCAGAGTTCAAATTATAATGAAGACAAAAAAAAGTAAAATTTGAAATACATTTCCGTCACTCAGCAAGTCATCCGTGTGCTGCAATTAATGGTTTTAATGTAAGCTGAGAAATAAATATATGACGTATTAGCTATGTTAGCAGACTGACTAAAGTTCAAGGTGTGGTTGAGATATGTACCCAAGTTCGGGTCTTCAGGGACTCCGCCATTTCCTCTTCTACTCCGGACTCTAGTAGACTCCCACGCCGATCTCTCGTCAGAACGTAATAATGTAATTCAAAGACTCCCGCATAAAGGAAAATTACGGCCTTTTTCATTTCAAAGGGTGAAATAAGTGTATTGATCTTGCAGCCGCACCAAAGTAGCCGCAGTGCAAGTTAAGAGATATTTATTTACTTTGCTGGCTTATTTACTTTAAGCAAAATATTCAATTAAGAAATTGTCTAAGAAATCGATTGTGGTGTGTATGTGTGCGTGTTTTGCATAAAATCTCTAAGGGAAAAAGGATTTTTTTGGAATAAAATCCACGAACCAACTAATGTTTCAATTGTTTAAAATTTATTAATTTCGATGAAATTGATCACATGTCAGAGTGTACCCTCAAGACAAAACGAGTTTATCGTTCTAAATGTAAGGCTCAAGGATAATGGCGGAAACATTAACACTTTTTTACTTTCCATTAAAAAGTAGTTTTCCATTTAAAATTTACTATACTGGTTTTGTTAATCTTAACGTAGGTAAAAATTTGAACGAAATCTGATGATGCTGTTTGGACAAAAAATCTGATCTTAATTCCACGATATTTTTGTCGGTAGTTTTTATCGATAAGTTGTCCTATTAGATAACTGCTTAATAGGACTTTTTGAGGAAAAGGTTAAAAAACCGTTTCGAATGTTTAGTTATACTTATTTTGAACAGTTTAACTAAATTAGAGAAGTATTGTGCAGTACAATTGTATAGGAGCATTAATTTCTTATCGTTTTTTACAGCTGGCTGAAAACGGAAAGGTGAAACGTTTTGTTGCCTGCAAAGGGAACGCGGGAAAGTTCAACATTTTTGTTTCCCGGTTCTCATTTTTGTTTATGTACCAAATGAAAAGTAATCAATCACTGTATGTACGCAGTTGTCTCGCTAGCACGATAGGAGTCAAATTCAAACATTATTTTACTTTTTTTGAAATTATGATTCCATTACCATAATCAGTATTAAAATTTGCATATATATCAGCATTTTAAACTTGTAAATGACATTGAAAATGCGCAAATGAACCATGGCCCCTGTATAATGAAATTTATTGTCAAAATAATTTTAAAATTTGAAATGCTAATTTCAGCAGTTTTTATCGCTGATTGTTGTGATGGAATTAGATTTTCAATCGTATTTAGGACAAACAAATTAAACATTCTTTAAAAATTTGACATAGCTTGTATTTTAAAACAGTCAAAAGAATTTTGCTGGTTAAGAAATTTGTCCAATCTATCACCATGCTAAGTGTGGATCAAATCGGACCAAAATTTCGAACGTAAGCGTGCTAAAACATATATACTCGTACTTAGGCGCGCGCGCGCGCATGTGTGTGTGTGCGTGCGCACGCGCGCGCGTGTTTATGTGTCCGTTAGCGCGTGCGTGTATACATCTAATTTCTGGAAGAAACATTGTTCCAACAAAATTGTTTTGCCAAAATCGTATGACATCTTCGAGGTTATTCTCACTCCAAGTCTGAAATGAATTCTGAAGTCCCCCTGAAAGACGCCAGATAAGATTTCAGCGAAAAGTCGGAACAATGTTTCTTATAAAAACAATTGTATCGAGCAGATGTACAATGTGATTCGTATGTATTTTAAATGCTACTTAAAAAAGTATTCTAAATGTCAGATCGATGCTGATTTTAAGTGTTATGAAAATTCATTAACTTTATGTATTAATTGCATACTTAATCCACAGAACCTATTCATTTCAGTGTCTACTGTATCGTCATGCAATATACAGCAATCAATAGCAGTGGAAATTTTAATTGCAATTAAACATAATTAACGCTACTTTTTTATAAAATCAAATAAACGCAATCTACTATTATTAGTAATGCGATGTTTAATTTAATCCAAACTGCCCTTTTAAATCAGAGGAAGCAGCCCTCACGTTGATATTTCAGCTTTTAATTTAATTTCAGAGAGTAATTACAAAAGTTTGCCCTTCAATTTATTTTGTATTTAGAATTCTTTTTTAAGTGTTTGCCGAGAAACGTTATGATTTATAATTAAAATATTTTCAGGAAACACGTAAATCATGATTTGATAAGGAAGCTTTAGTTAAAGTTGGGATACAATAAAACTAAGTGATGCACAAAATGGTGACGATCATTTTCATATTCAATTACCAATTAATAAATTCTTCTATTTTTAGTAAATTTACACTTTTTTCAAGTTATGTGATTGGAAAGTTAGCTATGTAGTAAGTTAGCTATCATAGTAAACTCAGACCCAAGAACAATTATTGGGATTCGACTTTCTGTCGCGGATTCGTCAGCGATTTTAATTTAAAATTTACACCATTTATAAATTTTAAAACCCTTTTGTGTGGAAATTTGGAAACTTTTTTTAGTGCCCCCCACAAAGATTTATTAATTAAATACTCTATGTAAGAACTCTCTGAGGTTTATAAATTATTACAGTTTTGCTAATAGGCCTAAATTAAAATTCTGTAAATTTCTACCAGACATAACGAAATAGGGGCAAGTTTAACAGTTTCAACTCCCAAAAACTCATGGCTTGAGAGATAACATGATTAATGAGTTATGTCAAAAATGATAAGTGAGTTTTATGACAAAAAAGTTATACATTTTTAAAAATTCGAAATGGATGTTGTTTTGAAACTGTTCAACATATTTTTGCTATCTAACGAGCGTGTTCATACAATTAACAAAATCGATTTTTGGGTTAAGTCTCACCCAAAAATTGCAAATGTGATGGTATTAAACATATACAATACACACACACACACACACACACACATATATATATATATATATATATATATATATATATATATATATACAGAGTGTTTAGAAAAAAGGTTCTAAGAATTCAGGGTGTAATTCTCCATACCAAAATAAATAAAAAGTTTCAATAAATACAGGTCAAAATCCCTTCGTTTTCTGTCTGGCCGCCATTTTATTTTTTATAATAAACGATTTATATCTTGAGAAGGTAGATTCATGAAATTTGGCATACATATAAGTACCTGAATCGATGACTAATTAAAAAAGTACCTACATTTTATCTTGAAATTTTTCAAAATGGCGGCAATTAAAATTTTTAATTGTGAATAACATTTTAATCTTATATTTTATGAAAATTACTTCAATTAGAAAAAATATTGTTAATTTTATTATAAACAAAATGAAACTTTATTTTTTTAAATTCGATAAGAAATAACGAAGTTAAGACAGAATTTGTGTAAGCGCCATTACTAGCTTTCACAGACTGCAATTTAAGCCCGACGTCATTTTCTCATATGGAAAATGGGAAAATGGCAGATAGTAAAGTATATTAGATTTTTAAGAAAGTGATACTTTTTTATTAATGGCACCCAGAAATTATATCACAACAATTTAAAAAAATCAAAATATTACAGTAAAAAAAAGCACGAAAACAATAATTATAGAAATCATGAAAATACTTTAAACAAGCAATATTAAAAAAAATTAATCAATTCCTACTTAGTCATGCGATTCCTAAAACCAACATAGGATAGAACAAAAGTGTTATTTAAATAAAATCCTATCGTATAGTCTATACAAATATGCGATATTAATATTTGACAACAAACTGTATTTACATCCAGTGTCATCCATTACAAGTTTAAAAAAATGTATTTGAACTTGAGGGATGAAGAATAGTAGGAGTTACCTAAGAAAATCCTATCGTATAGTCTATACAAATATACGATATTAATATTTGACAACAAACTGTATTTACATCCAGTGTCATCCATTACAAGTTTAAAAAAATGTATTTGAACTTGAGGGATGAAGAATAGTAGGAGTTACCTAAGAAAATCCTATCGTATAGTCTATACAAATATACGATATTAATATTTGACAACAAACTGTATTTACATCCAGTGTTATCCACTACAAGTTTAAAAAAATATTTGAACTTGAGGGATGAAGAATAGTAGGAGTTACCTAAGAAAATCCTATCGTATAGTCTATACAAATATACGATATTAATATTTGACAACAAACTGTATTTACATCCAGTGTTATCCACTACAAGTTTAAAAAAAATATTTGAACTTGAGGGATGAAGAATAGTAGGAGTTACCTAAGAAAATCCTATCGTATAGTCTATACAAATATACGATATTAATATTTGACAACAAACTGTATTTACATTAAGTGTCATCCATTACAAGTTTAAAAAAATGTATTTGAACTTGAGGGATGAAGAATAGTAGGAGTTACCTAAGAAAATCCAATCGTATAGTCTATACAAATATACGATATTAATATTTGACAACAAACTGTATTTACATCCAGTGTCATCCACTACAAGTTTAAAAAAAATATTTGAACTTGAGGGATGAAGAATAGTAGGAGTTACCTAAGAAAATCCTATCGTATAGTCTATACAAATATACGATATTAATATTTGACAACAAACTGTATTTACATCCAGTGTCATCCATTACAAGTTTAAAAAATGTATTTGAACTTGAGGGATGAAGAATAGTAGGAGTTACCTAAGAAAATCCTATCGTATAGTCTATACAAATATACGATATTAATATTTGACAACAAACTGTATTTACATCCAGTGTCATCCATTACAAGTTTTAAAAATGTATTTGAACTTGAGGGATGAAGAATAGTAGGAGTTACCTAAGAAAATCCTATCGTATAGTCTATACAAATATACGATATTAATATTTGACAACAAACTGTATTTACATCCAGTGTCATCCATTACAAGTTTAAAAAATGTATTTGAACTTGAGGGATGAAGAATAGTAGGAGTTACCTAAGAAAATCCTATCGTATAGTCTATACAAATATACGATATTAATATTTGACAACAAACTGTATTTACATCCAGTGTCATCCATTACAAGTTTTAAAAAATGTATTTGAACTTGAGGGATGAAGAATAGTAGGAGTTACCTAAGAAAATCCTATCGTATAGTCTATACAAATATACGATATTAATATTTGACAACAAACTGTATTTACATCCAGTGTCATCCATTACAAGTTTAAAAAAATGTATTTGAACTTGAGGGATGAAGAATAGTAGGAGTTACCTAAGAAAATCCTATCGTATAGTCTATACAAATATGCGATATTAATATTTGACAACAAACTGTATTTACATCCAGTGTCATCCATTACAAGTTTAAAAAAATGTATTTGAACTTGAGGGATGAAGAATAGTAGGAGTTACCTAAGAAAATCCTATCGTATAGTCTATATACAAATATACGATATTAATATTTGACAACAAACTGTATTTACATCCAGTGTCATCCATTACAAGTTTAAAAAAATGTATTTGAACTTGAGGGATGAAGAATAGTAGGAGTTACCTAAGAAAATCCTATCGTATAGTCTATACAAATATGCGATATTAATATTTGACAACAAACTGTATTTACATCCAGTGTCATCCATTACAAGTTTAAAAAAATGTATTTGAACTTGAGGGATGAAGAATAGTAGGAGTTACCTAAGAAAATCCTATCGTATAGTCTATACAAATATACGATATTAATATTTGACAACAAACTGTATTTACATCCAGTGTTATCCACTACTAGTTTAAAAAAAATATTTGAACTTGAGGGATGAAGAATAGTAGGAGTTACCTAAGAAAATCCTATCGTATAGTCTATACAAATATACGATATTAATATTTGACAACAAACTGTATTTACATCCAGTGTTATCCACTACAAGTTTAAAAAAATGTATTTGAACTTGAGGGATGAAGAATAGTAGGAGTTACCTAAGAAAATCCTATCGTATAGTCTATACAAATATACGATATTAATATTTGACAACAAACTGTATTTACATCCAGTGTTATCCACTACAAGTTTAAAAAAAATATTTGAACTTGAGGGATGAAGAATAGTAGGAGTTACCTAAGAAAATCCTATCGTATAGTCTATACAAATATACGATATTAATATTTGACAACAAACTGTATTTACATCCAGTGTTATCCACTACAAGTTTAAAAAAAATATTTGAACTTGAGGGGATGAAGAATAGTAGGAGTTACCTAAGAAAATCCTATCGTATAGTCTATACAAATATACGATATTAATATTTGACAACAAACTGTATTTACATCCAGTGTCATCCATTACAAGTTTTAAAAAATATTTGAACTTGAGGGATGAAGAATAGTAGGAGTTACCTAAGAAAATCCTATCGTATAGTCTATACAAATATACGATATTAATATTTGACAACAAACTGTATTTACATCCAGTGTCATCCATTACAAGTTTAAAAAAGGTATTTGAACTTGAGGGATGAAGAATAGTAGGAGTTACCTAAGAAAATCCTATCGTATAGTCTATACAAATATACGATATTAATATTTGACAACAAACTGTATTTACATCCAGTGTTATCCACTACAAGTTTAAAAAAAATATTTGAACTTGAGGGATGAAGAATAGTAGGAGTTACCTAAGAAAATCCTATCGTATAGTCTATACAAATATACGATATTAATATTTGACAACAAACTGTATTTACATCCAGTGTTATCCACTACAAGTTTAAAAAAAATATTTGAACTTGAGGGATGAAGAATAGTAGGAGTTACCTAAGAAAATCCTATCGTATAGTCTATACAAATATACGATATTAATATTTGACAACAAACTGTATTTACATCCAGTGTCATCCATTACAAGTTTTAAAAATGTATTTGAACTTGAGGGATGAAGAATAGTAGGAGTTACCTAAGAAAATCCTATCGTATAGTCTATACAAATATACGATATTAATATTTGACAACAAACTGTATTTACATCCAGTGTCATCCATTACAAGTTTAAAAAAGGTATTTGAACTTGAGGGATGAAGAATAGTAGGAGTTACCTAAGAAAATCCTATCGTATAGTCTATACAAATATACGATATTAATATTTGACAACAAACTGTATTTACATCCAGTGTTATCCACTACAAGTTTAAAAAAAATATTTGAACTTGAGGGATGAAGAATAGTAGGAGTTACCTAAGAAAATCCTATCGTATAGTCTATACAAATATACGATATTAATATTTGACAACAAACTGTATTTACATCCAGTGTTATCCACTACAAGTTTAAAAAAAATATTTGAACTTGAGGGATGAAGAATAGTAGGAGTTACCTAAGAAAATCCTATCGTATAGTCTATACAAATATACGATATTAATATTTGACAACAAACTGTATTTACATCCAGTGTCATCCATTACAAGTTTAAAAAAGGTATTTGAACTTGAGGGATGAAGAATAGTAGGAGTTACCTAAGAAAATCCTATCGTATAGTCTATACAAATATACGATATTAATATTTGACAACAAACTGTATTTACATCCAGTGTTATCCACTACAAGTTTAAAAAAAATATTTGAACTTGAGGGATGAAGAATAGTAGGAGTTACCTAAGAAAATCCTATCGTATAGTCTATACAAATATACGATATTAATATTTGACAACAAACTGTATTTACATCCAGTGTTATCCACTACAAGTTTAAAAAAAATATTTGAACTTGAGGGATGAAGAATAGTAGGAGTTACCTAAGAAAATCCTATCGTATAGTCTATACAAATATACGATATTAATATTTGACAACAAACTGTATTTACATCCAGTGTCATCCATTACAAGTTTAAAAAAATGTATTTGAACTTGAGGGATGAAGAATAGTAGGAGTTACCTAAGAAAATCCTATCGTATAGTCTATACAAATATACGATATTAATATTTGACAACAAACTGTATTTACATCCAGTGTCATCCATTACAAGTTTAAAAAAATGTATTTGAACTTGAGGGATGAAGAATAGTAGGAGTTACCTAAGAAAATCCTATCGTATAGTCTATACAAATATGCGATATTAATATTTGACAACAAACTGTATTTACATCCAGTGTCATCC
Source organism: Callitettix versicolor (assembly GCA_022606455.1). Taxonomy (NCBI): domain Eukaryota; kingdom Metazoa; phylum Arthropoda; class Insecta; order Hemiptera; family Cercopidae; genus Callitettix; species Callitettix versicolor. The sequence goes on from CM040186.1 coordinate 82,073,225, forward strand.
ATTACAAGTTTAAAAATGTATTTGAACTTGAGGGATGAAGAATAGTAGGAGTTACCTAAGAAAATCCTATCGTATAGTCTATATACAAATATACGATATTAATATTTGACAACAAACTGTATTTACATCCAGTGTCATCCATTACAAGTTTAAAAAAATGTATTTGAACTTGAGGGATGAAGAATAGTAGGAGTTACCTAAGAAAATCCTATCGTATAGTCTATACAAATATGCGATATTAATATTTGACAACAAACTGTATTTACATCCAGTGTCATCCATTACAAGTTTAAAAAATGTATTTGAACTTGAGGGATGAAGAATAGTAGGAGTTACCTAAGAAAATCCTATCGTATAGTCTATACAAATATACGATATTAATATTTGACAACAAACTGTATTTACATCCAGTGTTATCCACTACTAGTTTAAAAAAATATTTGAACTTGAGGATGAAGAATAGTAGGAGTTACCTAAGAAAATCCTATCGTATAGTCTATACAAATATACGATATTAATATTTGACAACAAACTGTATTTACATCCAGTGTTATCCACTACAAGTTTAAAAAAATGTATTTGAACTTGAGGGATGAAGAATAGTAGGAGTTACCTAAGAAAATCCTATCGTATAGTCTATACAAATATACGATATTAATATTTGACAACAAACTGTATTTACATCCAGTGTTATCCACTACAAGTTTAAAAAAAATATTTGAACTTGAGGGATGAAGAATAGTAGGAGTTACCTAAGAAAATCCTATCGTATAGTCTATACAAATATACGATATTAATATTTGACAACAAACTGTATTTACATCCAGTGTTATCCACTACAAGTTTAAAAAAAATATTTGAACTTGAGGGGATGAAGAATAGTAGGAGTTACCTAAGAAAATCCTATCGTATAGTCTATACAAATATACGATATTAATATTTGACAACAAACTGTATTTACATCCAGTGTCATCCATTACAAGTTTTAAAAAAATATTTGAACTTGAGGGATGAAGAATAGTAGGAGTTACCTAAGAAAATCCTATCGTATAGTCTATACAAATATACGATATTAATATTTGACAACAAACTGTATTTACATCCAGTGTCATCCATTACAAGTTTAAAAAAAGGTATTTGAACTTGAGGGATGAAGAATAGTAGGAGTTACCTAAGAAAATCCTATCGTATAGTCTATACAAATATACGATATTAATATTTGACAACAAACTGTATTTACATCCAGTGTTATCCACTACAAGTTTAAAAAAAATATTTGAACTTGAGGGATGAAGAATAGTAGGAGTTACCTAAGAAAATCCTATCGTATAGTCTATACAAATATACGATATTAATATTTGACAACAAACTGTATTTACATCCAGTGTTATCCACTACAAGTTTAAAAAAAATATTTGAACTTGAGGGATGAAGAATAGTAGGAGTTACCTAAGAAAATCCTATCGTATAGTCTATACAAATATACGATATTAATATTTGACAACAAACTGTATTTACATCCAGTGTCATCCATTACAAGTTTTAAAAAAATATTTGAACTTGAGGGATGAAGAATAGTAGGAGTTACCTAAGAAAATCCTATCGTATAGTCTATACAAATATACGATATTAATATTTGACAACAAACTGTATTTACATCCAGTGTCATCCATTACAAGTTTAAAAAAAGGTATTTGAACTTGAGGGATGAAGAATAGTAGGAGTTACCTAAGAAAATCCTATCGTATAGTCTATACAAATATACGATATTAATATTTGACAACAAACTGTATTTACATCCAGTGTTATCCACTACAAGTTTAAAAAAAATATTTGAACTTGAGGGATGAAGAATAGTAGGAGTTACCTAAGAAAATCCTATCGTATAGTCTATACAAATATACGATATTAATATTTGACAACAAACTGTATTTACATCCAGTGTTATCCACTACAAGTTTAAAAAAAATATTTGAACTTGAGGGATGAAGAATAGTAGGAGTTACCTAAGAAAATCCTATCGTATAGTCTATACAAATATACGATATTAATATTTGACAACAAACTGTATTTACATCCAGTGTCATCCATTACAAGTTTAAAAAAGGTATTTGAACTTGAGGGATGAAGAATAGTAGGAGTTACCTAAGAAAATCCTATCGTATAGTCTATACAAATATACGATATTAATATTTGACAACAAACTGTATTTACATCCAGTGTTATCCACTACAAGTTTAAAAAAATATTTGAACTTGAGGATGAAGAATAGTAGGAGTTACCTAAGAAAATCCTATCGTATAGTCTATACAAATATACGATATTAATATTTGACAACAAACTGTATTTACATCCAGTGTTATCCACTACAAGTTTAAAAAAAATATTTGAACTTGAGGGATGAAGAATAGTAGGAGTTACCTAAGAAAATCCTATCGTATAGTCTATACAAATATACGATATTAATATTTGACAACAAACTGTATTTACATCCAGTGTCATCCATTACAAGTTTAAAAAAATGTATTTGAACTTGAGGGATGAAGAATAGTAGGAGTTACCTAAGAAAATCCTATCGTATAGTCTATACAAATATACGATATTAATATTTGACAACAAACTGTATTTACATCCAGTGTTATCCACTACAAGTTTAAAAAAAATATTTGAACTTGAGGGATGAAGAATAGTAGGAGTTACCTAAGAAAATCCTATCGTATAGTCTATACAAATATACGATATTAATATTTGACAACAAACTGTATTTACATCCAGTGTCATCCATTACAAGTTTAAAAAAAATATTTGAACTTAAGGGGATGAATAGAAAGTATTTTATTAACGATTGAAAATTTGAATAAGATATATAAATATATGTATATAGGTAGAGTGTGAACTAATAGTAGGAATTGAAAAATCACAAATCTTGTCATAACTATATATGTATATAACTTTAACTAATCCTCAAAAACCGATATACAGACCATAATCGGTGCTCATTTTAAGGTCCCAGCTATATTGTTACAATGATAACTCATTTTCAAATGGAACCTAGTTAACAACATTAAGCAAATGTAAATTAACGTAATGTAACTTTGTGTTTATTGAACACAATTACTTTTAACTTTCCGTAAATACTTAAAGGCAAGAGGTAAAGTTTTATTTTAAAATTGATGCGACGCTGAGAGGTTCGAAGAATACTGAGTAACGCTTTAACAACGACATCACTCTTCCTCCTCCATATTTGCGCCGTGTTTTGTAGCAGATTGGAACATAATTATTTATAAAGTTTTCACGTAGAGTTGATTGAATGCAAACACTCGACGCGAGGCCCGTCCCGTTGAATAATATTACAGGATTTATTCGCCGTTAAAGTTGAAGCCTAAAAGTCATCGAATTGCTTAGTCTTGTTATAAAAATTTGTATTTAGTTATTTGAATATTTTATTTTATTTTTAATGTCATCCTTTATATACATAAAAACCATATACGAAGTATGAAATATAACTATTATTGTCAAGTGCCTAACATAAAACCTAAACAATTAAAACATAAACCTGGATGCATTAGACAATTTTAAAATTAAAAAAAAACAAACTCCAGATAGATCCTGCGTGGTCAAACCATAAATAACACTAACATATATGATCAAGAACCACAAGTCACAAACAAACCAAATATTTTATAAACAATTAATGATAGAAAATGTACGATATTAAAGGAAATATTTATTATTGATAATAAATAAATTTGTGTGTTACAGAAAAACAACCAAATGTTTTGAAAATAGGAATTTAAGACTCACTGTGATTGTATTAGAACACAAATAATTATTTCATTTTTGTATTTCTTCTTCTTAAATACATGATTGTATATTAATTTATATATAATATCAACTAATTTCGAAAATTAAAAATATGAATTCATGCAGTTTTTAACTTTATTTACGATGGTATATTTACTTAAAAAATTTAAATAATAATTTCAAAGTGTCTGAAGCGACCGCAACTTTTGAAGGTGTTTAATGGATTTCGCTGAGTATCGAACTATTACTATACTATAATATACTATACGAAGTTTAATTAGAATTGGACCGAAATGCAATATATATATATAATGTAATTTATAAACGTGAAAAATATATTGATAAAAGCATGATCATCTAGTTCACCACTAGTGATTATTTTATAGTGAATATAGAAACAATATTATATGTGGAATATAATATTTATTATTGACTTCAAACATGTTGCATTCAAATTAGAATCCAAAAACTTATAAAATCCTTGAGACATTAATGGATGTTTTAGAATATTATTATAAAGTTTGAAGAAAATCTAATACAAAAATATTTTCCACCACTGCAAACGTTACATGCAAACACTAGCAATACCCGTTGTGGCTTCGCCCAAGAAACTTAAACTATTACGGCAATATAATAATTAAAAAAACTTAAACAAATATATTAATAAAAGTGTGATCATCTAAACTCGTGATTATTTAATATTTCTATTAATATTGTAATAAATAAAAAAAAAATGATTCATATTTTTACAGTGAATATGAAAAAGTATTATAACCTGAATATGTTGTTTTATTCAAACGTGTTCCATTCGAATTTAAGAAAACCTGATAAAGAATATTTTTCTCAAATACAAACATTTATACCTCTTTTATATTTTTGTCCTTTTAGGGGATGAATTCGGGGGGGGAATGCTGAATTACGTGTAACATAATTTGTGTTTTAGAATATTTTGCTTACTTTAAAGAAAATCCTATAAAATATATTTTCCTCCAATGAAAACACTCTTTTTCTCCAATTACAACTCTTTTTTCATTTTTAATCTTTTAGGGAATGAATTCGGAAAAATATTGAAATATGTGTTTAATTATTTGGTTCCATAGCATACTTCTAGAATATTCGATCCAAAACAAATATTCTTTCAATGCAAAATTGTAACCACTTTTTTACATTACCTACCCCCTTTCAATCTCTTTGAGAGATGAGTTTTGGGAAATGGGGAAAAATATATTTCATTACTTACATTTAAGAGAAACTATGTTCCGTATTAAGAAAGTCAGACGAAAAACATATTTTTTCAATAAAAATTGTACTTAATTTAATTTTTAAGATTGTCTTTAGAGGTTGCATACTGGAAAATCGTTTTTCAGTGCACCTCTACATGTGATGGTAACCCTGAAAATTTCAAATCTTTAGCTATTATAGTCTCGGATATACGTTGATTATTAAAGTTGGACTGGGTAAGTAGTTTAATGGCGTTAAAATCAAATGTTTGCAAAATCCTTTCTTAGCGCACATCGACATTGTTGTAAGAAGGTACTCTGAAAATTTCAAATCTCTAGCTATAATATTCTCGGCTTTAGTTGATTAATAAAATTGGACTGTGTAAGTAGTTTAATGGAATTAAAATATTTTTTTGCAAAATCCTTTCTCAATGCATCTCGACATTTTTGTAATAAGGCACCCTGAAAATATCAAGTCTCTAGCTATAATAGTCTCTGTTGCACGATGATTAATAAAATTGGACTGAGTATGTAGTTTAATGAATCAAAATCAAATTTTTGCAAAATCCTTTCTTAGTGTACCTTGACATTGTTGTAACAAGGTATCCTGAAAATTTCAAGTCTCTAGCTATAGTGTCGGTTGTACGTTGATTTCTAAATTTGGATTGGGTAAGTAGTTTAATGACGTCAAAATCAATTTTTGCAAAAATCCTTTGTTAGTGTACGCCTATATGGTAACATACATGTACCCTGAAAATTTCAAGTTGCTTGCTAAAATAGTTTTTGCTCCGCGTTGATTATGAATCAACGTCAGTCAGTCAGTCAGTCAGTCAGGACCTCTTCTTTTAAATATTAAGATTACACCTCTTTTTTGTATTTTTATTCTTTCAGAGAATGAATTCGGAAAAATGCTGAAAAATACGTTTTTCATAATTTGTGTTTCAAAGTGTGTATCTAGAATATACAATAAAAAAAAAAAATATATTTCCCAATGCAAAATGTCCAGTCACCTTTTTACATTTTCTACTCCACTTTAGTCTCTTTAAGGGATAAATTTTGGAAAATTGTAAAATATATTTCCATTATTTGCGTTTTATAGTAATTATGTAAAGTTTCAAGCTTCGACCAAAAACATGTTTAAAAAACAGTTTTTCCTTAATTTTACCCGTTTAGGGGTTGAATATTGGAAATTAATTTCTTAGTTCACCCGTAAAGGTGATACTAAGGTACCCTGGAAATATCAAGTCTCTAGCTATTATAGTTTCAACTGTGCTTTGATCAGTCATTCAGTCATGACATTGCTTTTACGAATATAAAAAAGCCCGTGCGTGCGCGTGCATGTGTATGTATTTGTGTGTGTGTGTGTGGGGGGGGTTGGTTTGGTTATGTTTAAATACGCTCTCGTTTGCAATTTCGGTCCTATTTGATTTAAACTTGTAAAAAATAGTAATAGCTTGAACAAATAGTTCTCCACTCAGCAAAACCTGTTCTTTTCAAATTCGCGTCCATTTAAAACTTTTAAGAATCCTTAACTCTTTTCTTTACGTTCTTTAATCTAAATTTTTTTAAATTGTACGAAATTACATTGTCATTCTTCAAAATTCGTTTAAAATTGAATTTGACTGTGGTTCCGTTTATTTTTTGCATTTTCAATATAATTTGAAACTTTAATATGCTAATGTATGCAGATTGTAATTCTTATTAGGGTGTAGATTAGAATTTCAAAATAGAAAAAAAAAATTTTTTCTATTGGCAATTCATTTACATCATGCCAGTTAATTGCGACTATTTTTTTCATCGGAAAATCACAACGTTTACGGTGAAAGGAAGAATTTTTTTTGAATAAAAATCATTAAGAATTTTTTTTTAAATTCTACTTTAAATGACTTTTATTTTATAGGAATTTATACGTTCGTAAATGTTTTAAAAGCAAATTAATGTTTACAGTCTGCTGGGCATAAAAATATTTAAAACGGTCTTTATCGTTGAAAACAATTGTTGAGAGGTTTTCCTTGTTTTTGTTGCAGGTTGTGTTTTTTGACGGTGGATAATATTTGAAAACTACGGATCTGAGGAAAGAATTTCAATTTCCTTTCTTTGCAGCTTTCACTTGAGATATTTTATATTTAATTGTTTTTATTTGTATATATTATAAAATTATTAGTTTATAGAAAAATGAAGTATTAATTAGTAATAAGTAATTATTATTTGGCAAGGTATTTTCAAATATTAGACCAGGCAGAATCTTGTTTAAGTGATTAACTCACATATTTTGCATTTTCATGATATATGATTCATGATATCATTATATATTTAAAGTAAACTACCTTTTAAAGGAAAAAAAATGAAAAATCTTTGCTTGTATGGCACTTATAGGTTAGCCTGTAATACGCTACTGGTAGTATACGGTGGGAGAAGCAGAGGTGAACAGCTGACAGGTTTTAGCGACTCCACCTCGCTCAACACATACACATACACGTTCGCGCAGCACACAATATATATATATATATATATATATATATATATATATATATATATATATAGTTTGACTTACTGTAAGTGTAGAGCGACTCCGTGCTGATGGAATGACTGTCACTGGCTTAACACTGGCTTAATTGTGTATCAACCTGAGGCTTTAAGATTCCTGCGCGATCTCCCATTCTAACGTACCCATGAAAGCAAGACTATATGGGCTGACATTATTTCCTACCTACTCGAGAACAAAATGAGTAAGAAAGTAAATCTTACAGCACAACAAGACGTTGGCCAAATGGCGGACGAACTCCGTGATAAGAGCCAAGAGAAAAAAATTTAAAAAGAATCAGCAGAGAAAGCATCTGAAAGTACCTCGATAACGAACTGGGAAGTCACTAATTAGAAGGGTGGTCGCAATTCCATCTAGAATCCTACCTAAATGCTGGACTTTATGAAGAGATATTAAAGACACTATTACAGAGCATCTCAGGAATATAAGAAGATATAAGAAGAAATAGTGCTTTTAGAATTCTATTTCTAAGGTCGCAGTGCAATAGTGAGCGTATACACACACACACACACACACACATATATATATATATATATATATATATATATAAAAACGATGCTTCAAAAATTATGTCTTAAGTAGAATCATAACTGAAGTGTAAAAAACTTCAGTTTGCAAAAATATGTTACGAAAATTGCTCCCTGAACGGTTACAACAGACACTTGAAATATTGCTTGAATTTGTTTTTCTGGTGCAATAAATTGCCCCAATATTTTTCCTTCGTAAATTATTACTTTAAAATTCCAATGCAGCGCATCTCGTCCAAATGTGTCATTTTATGTCAATAAACAAATGGCTATCTCTTCGTCGAATCTTGACTCCTTTCAATAAATAATAGCATCATAGTTTACAATGTGCAGGGAAAACGTGAATAGCTTAGTCAGTCACAGCGACTTTTTCAAATCAAATTTGATGGTCGTTTTACCGAGACAGCTCTAATAGATTAAAATTGTGTAATATTAGAGAATCGCCATTGGAGGATGCCATGAATGTAATATGGCAGTCTTCGGGACTGTAGAATAAGCCTGAACCTCAGCTTTAAAATGCGTTTTAACTTGAGGGTCCTTGACGTTTTTATAATGTGAATGTATATAAGCGTGCGTGTTTAGTACAATTTGATATAAACGTAACTCTATAATTGATCACAACAATAGGTTAAACGAGTTTACACCCAATCTTTCGTTTTAAAATGACCGCCAATTAAAAATTATCTTTTTAAAAATCAAAATTTTTTTGAAAATAGGTTTTCGTCACAGTAATCAGCGTAAAACTCTGAACGAATGCGCTTTAAAATTTTAAAATTTCACAAAACTTACGAAAATGTTCTTGACGGCAGTAAATTAACGGCAGTAAGATATGGTTGAATAGCCGCACACTATACTCGTGCACCAAATTTAAATGGATACTCATTGCTCTTCTGACTAAAAACGGATTACAAAAATTACAACACTGATTTTTTACACTATCACCGTATTCTCTCTATAGGCCTATAATGTAATGGGAATAATGCACAAACATGGTATTTTGTCCCTCAGCTCTGTTTAAAATACTGTATTTACCGTTGCATGTAACTTTTCTTGTGCAATAGTGGTGGCGTTTTGAATTCGAATCGCACGTACAGAATATATTTTTTGCCACTCTCGTTTAATGAATAATAAAAATCTACTTTCAAAAACAAAGAAAAAGAAGTGCATGTACAGAATTGAATACAGAGACAAACTGCGGTCACGAAATCTACCGCGTTTGTCACACCGAGTTTTATTACGTTCAAGGCAGAAACGGTTTGCATTATAGAGGACATTGACTTCGGCAGGACGCTGGAATTGTGTTTATGTGCAGGATAAAAGGCAGACGTACAGAGGTATTGCATCTGGTAAGGTTGCGAATAGAACAGAGCGCGATAAAATATTTACAAAGTGAATATACAGAATGGCAGTTGTGAAAACTTAGCTAAAAATATTTACAGTACAAATTCTTCTTCATTTTCTTTAAATAGGCTTAGACATTGTTTTGTTCCAGTTTTAATTAGTACGTTACATTGTTGATCCACCATCTCTTTTGCGTTCTACCAGGGGCCTTCTGAGTGTAAATTTCTGTAGTTGGTATTATTGATACTCAAAAAGTTACTTGAGACACACAAAAATAAGTGTTATGTGGTCGAAGTGTCGAAAACACCGGCAAGTCTCTGAATTCTGCTTCTATTAGTCCATGAAGTAACATAGTATAAGCCTTAACATCATTAGAATTACTCTATAATACATTAATTAGGCGAGAAATCTTTGTATGCATGCCCTTTTTATTAAAAACGTCTTTACCGATTTTAATGTAATGTTGGAATATACCTTTTTTTAACTAGTGACCTTGGTTTGACAAGGTTTGAACTAGAATTTTTGACAAACTTTAGTTTTATATACTACGCAATTACACAAACCAAACTTTATTGAAATATACCACTCTTACAGCAATAACTGTGAAAATAAACGATCTACTAATTTGACAAGGATCTAACTAGGAACGACTCCAATTAAATATTCATTTTGACAAGGTTGTAACTGCACTTTGGTTAGCTGTCACAGCTTGTAGTCTGTTTCTAACACCTGATGCTATTGTCCTTTGACTAATTATTGACTACATCTGCTGCTCTGTGTCCTTTCTGTTGTATTGTTGTGTTGTACATGATTTCATTTTGAGGTTAAGTGTAATGTTATACAGATTAAAAGGTTTTGTTATGTTGCAGTTTAATCTCAGTTAATCTAGAGAAAGCTGATTCTCGAAGGAAATATTCTTCCTTTACTTCTTTAATGTTACTGAAGAAGTCATCTCGGTGGGTCTCATATTAAGGAAGATTTGTTTTTATTAGAAAAAAAAAGTATTTAACACGGGCCATATGACTATATACATGTAATAATGATAAAATCAATGCGAATTAATTGTATTCAATCAGCTGATAATTATTATTTGTGTTTAATCAGCTGATGTAATAATCCTAAATATCAGTAAACGTCATCAAAATTAAATGCGTATTATTGAAGGAAATCTGTTGGTATATTCAGTAGGATAGATGTAATGAATATCAAATTATACATGTATTGTGCAGTGAAATAAAAACACGCGATCTACTTAAGTATAAATGTCCTCAGAATATTAAATGGACTATCTTTGTTTGCATGTATAAATGTTTATCTTTTTTTCCTTAAAACGGCTTTAAAGGACTGATTGTAACATCATTTTGAAAAATAACATTTTTGGACACAAAAAACCATCTTAATGGGATTCATCTTTAGTAAAATTGGTTATGATTACAAAAACGCCAAATTGTTATTGGTGTTTTTGTAATCACAACCAATTTTTCTAAAGATGAATCCCATTATGATGGTTTTTTGAGCCCAAAACGTTATCAAAGTCCTTATATGTATCTAACTAAAACAGTAATATAAAAGAGCTCATTGGCTTACTCACCATCTGCTTATTTATAACGTAATAAGTCTTTAACAGCTGGTTTAAGTAATTACATCATTATTTATAACAGCAATAAGTAAGCATAAGTTTTAAGAGCTCTGTTAGATAAATATATAATTACCTAAAATTAAAGTATTTCAAGTGATTTAAAAGTTAAACTATTATTTACAAACAACTACAACTTGAGATTAAACTTAACAGCTGGTATATATAAGCCTAATTATGTACAACTGTAAAGTACAAAAGTAATAACAGCTTCCAACAGCTGTAAATTACCATGTTACCTTCAACGGATACAAAGTAACATAAAAACCAACAGTTGATTTTTTAGTGTATTACCTACAACGGCAGTAAAGTTACATAAGTACTAACAGCTGATTTAAACTATTAGCGTATTATATATAACACTTGTAAAGTAACATAAGAATTAACATAAATAATCTGTTTATTATCTACAGGAGCTGTAAACTAACATTCACATCTGTAAATAGCTAGCTAATAATTTATAAAAGTATAAGTTGGTTACTAACAAATGATTTTAAGAATTAATCTTAATATATAAAAGAGGAAGTCCTGACTGACTGACTGATTCATAATCAACGCAGAGCCAAAACTATTTTAGCTTGCGACTTGAAATTTTCAAGGGACATTTATGTTAACATTTAGGCGTGCACTAAGAAAGGATTTTGCAAAGATTGAATTTAACGCCATTAAACTACTTACCCAGTCCACATTTAATAATCAATGTACAGCCGAGACTTGAAATCAATAACTAACCAATAACTAATCAATAACAATAATCAGTAACTAAAGACTTGAAATTTTCAGGGTACCTTCTTACAAGAATGTCAAGCTGCACTTAGAAAGGATTTTGCAAAAAATGATTTTAACTCCATTAAACTACTTACCCAGTCCCAATTTAATAATCAACATAGAGCCAATAATATTATAGTTTGAGACGAAATCTTCATGGTACCTTCTTACATTTTTTTTTTTTTTTTTTTTAACGTCCGACTATTGTGCACACTTGGGCTAATGCAGACGATGGGATGATTTATAGCGTATGAAAATGCCAAGCCTGGCCGGGAATCGAACCCGGGTCCTCGGGGTTTAAGCCCAGTACGTTATCAACTAGGCCACCGAGGCGGCCTCTTTATTCACCTTCTTACAAAAATATGTACCTTCTTACAACAATACCAAGGTGCACTAAGAAAGGATTTTGCAAAAACTTGATTTTAACGCCATTAAACTACTTACCCAGTCTAAATTTAATAATCAACATACAGCCAATAATGTTATAGTTTGAGACGAAATCTTCATGGTACCTTCTTACATTTTTTGTTGTTTTTTTTTAACGTCCGACTATTGTGCACACTTGGGCTAATGCAGACGATGGGATGATTTATAGCATATGAAAATGCCAAGCCCTGGCCGGGAATCGAACCCGGGTCCTCGGGGTTTAAGCCCAGTACGCTATCAACTAGGCCACCGAAGCGGCCTCTTTATTCACCTTCTTACAAAAATATGTACCTTCTTACAACAATACCAAGGTGCACTAAGAAAGGATTTTGCAAAAACTTGATTTTAACGCCATTAAACTACTTACCCAGTCTAAATTTAATAATCAACGTACAGCCAATACTATTATATCTAGATACTTGACATTTTCAGTACCTTCTTATAACAATGTCGAGATGTACTGAAAAAGTATTTTGCAAAAAAAAAAATGATTTTAACGCCATTAAACTACTTACCCAGTCCAACTTTAATAATCAACGTACAGAGGAGACTGTTATAACTAGAGGTTTATAAATTTAATGTTACATAAATAACTTTAAATTTTCACTTTCTTTCAACAATGACGATGTGCACTAAGAACGGATTATACAAAAATTTGATTTTAACGCCATTAAACAACTTACACAGTTCAACTTTAACAATCAACGTAGTGCCGAGTATACCTACGTTTTACAATACAATACGGAATATTGTTGAGGATACCTTCTCTTTGCGTTGTCAAGGTACACTAAGAAAGTATTTTCTGAAAAAGTGTATTTTGATTACATTAAAAGTTACTTACTCAGTCAAAAATAAGTGTTATATGGTCGAGAGACTATTATAGCTTGAAATTTGATATTTTGGGTGCCTTAGTCCAACAATGTCGAGATAGTATTAAGAAAGGATTAGAATTAAAAAAATACATTAATTTCATTAAACTTTGTACCCATGTCCTTTTTTATTAACCAACGTCTTTACGAGATTTATAATGTAATGTTTGAAATATACAGAGTACCTCCTTACAACAATGTCAAAGTGCACTTAGAGAGGATTTTGCAAAAAAATGATTTTAACGCCATTAAACTACTTACCCAGTTCAACTTTAATAATCAACGTACAGCCGAAACTATAATAGCTAAAGATTTTAAATTTTCAGGATTACCACCACATGTAGGGGTGCACTGAAAAACGATTGTCCAGAATTCAACCCCTAAAGTGGTAAAATTGATGTACAACAATTTTTATTGGAAAAATATGTTTTTCGTCTGACCTTCTTAAAACGTAACATAGTCACTCCCAAATATAAGTAATGAAATATATTTATCATCATTTCCCAAAACTCATAACCTAAAGAGATTGAAAGGGGTAGAAAATGTAAAAATGGGATATTCAATTTTCAAATTGAAGAAATATTTGTTTTGGATCGAATATTCTAGAAATATGCTATGAAAAACATATTTCAACATTTTTTTGAATTCATTCCTTAAAGGAATAAAAATGTAAAAAAGAGTTGTAATTATAGAAAAACAGTGTTTTCATTGGAGAAAATATTTTTATCGGCTTTTCTTAAAATTAAACAAATTATTTTAAAGAACAAATTATGATACACGTAATTCAGCATCCCCCCCCGAATTCATCTTCTAAAAGAACACAGATATATAAAAATGTATAAATGTTTGTATTGGAGAGAAATATTTTTTATCAGATTTTCTTAAATTCGAATGGAACATGTTTGAAGAAAATAAAACAACATATTCAGGTTATAATATGTTTTCGTATTCACTGTAAAATAATCACGAGTTTAGATGATCACGCTTTTATTAATATATTGTTTTATGTTTCTAAATTATGTCATTAATGAAACAGTTTAAGTTTCGTAGGCGAAGCCGCGACGGGTAATGCTAGTTATTATTATAAACTAATATAAATAATCACAGCGGATATTAATAATTATTATATTATTACCTGGAACGGTTTTAAAGTAATGTATGTAGTAATAAAAGTTTATTTTGATAATTAACCTAATACTTACAACGGTTTTAAAGTAACATAAGTTTAACAGCTAGTTTTAATACTTAACCTATTATCTACAACACTTCAAATTTTTAACAGTTGATTTCAATTAGCATATTATTTTAATCACATTTAAATTAACGTAAATATTAATATATGATTTAAATAATTTCTTAACATGTAGTCTATAACAGCTGTTTAAGTATGTATGAAAAGCGAACGTAATATAAAGCTCAAGAACCGAAAGTTTTAAAGTTATACGGATGATAATGGATTCAAAACGAATTTTGCTTTTCCGCATTAACATTCCGTTGAGAGTGTAACTGATTTTGTATAAGTAGTTTTTGTGAACGATCCTACTTACACAGTCGGTTTCAGCGTAACATCGACTGATTTCATTTATCACCAATAAAATAAAGTAAATCTCCATTAAAAATCCGTTACAGTATTCATATTTCTAGTTAGAAGTTAAATGTAAACCACCCCAACGCCCCGCACTTTATTATTTATTCAACCCCTCCTAAACATGATTAGATTTAACCATTCCCTTTGAAACAGTGTTTCATTACCCTGAATCCGGGTAATTGCGTAATTCTGTATTAATGCAGACGTCACGCCAGTGTTTTATTAAAGTAAGGCTTCACTTGCATCAGCGGCGAGCACAGAAAATTATAAAGAATAATATAACATTTTTTTATCCACTCGTATAAACGTAAAGGGCTTGAGATTAAAAATTTAACACAGGCGACATTTTTAAACAATAATTTCTTTTTCGATGATTATTTTCAAGATTTTTAGCGGAAGAAATGTTTGGTCGTTGTGCGTAATATTATAATAGACTGTTTTCATTGTCCAAATTAACCCTGGCAATTGGGGTAAGTTCGTCCAATATTTTAAACATTAATTTGCTTTTATTTCAAAATGTATACAGTGGTTTCAGTCATTGTTCTACGCGTATGATAAAAATTAGAGCAATATTTGTTGCTCTGGTTTTGGAAGATCTGCTTTTCTTATATTGCCATTTATACAACGTTTTTGAAGAGGTAAAACGTATATTTTTCTACTGTACCAATTTTTCTCAAAACTGTTATAACCGCTTTTTAAAAAAATAATATTTTTGAGGGTTTTCAGTGTTCCTTAATTTTTCTGACATTAAGCTAAATAAAAAAATCCAAAATGTACACCAAATCAAACTTTCAGTTTTTCACTAGAATGTAGAATACCAGTTTGTACATGTTAAAATTAGATGAATGTAATACTTTATGTTTATAGAGGAAAAAGAAAGTAAAACAAATAACAGAACAGACATTTTCCAGTAGAGGTAATTAAATAACTAAACTTCCTCGTAAATCTGGAGACCACGGAAGACAACAAGCCGAGTCTGTAATCCCTTCAAAGAAACATTATCTTTCGTCAAGAAAATTGTTTTTTCTTCCTTGTTCAGTTTCTTTGTACAGCTTATTTTAATTTTTGAAAATATTTCTTTTGCTGAAAACAACATTTCGGAAATAAATTGTAAAGTGATAAAGTTTTAAAAAAAAACATAAAGAAACCGGTTAAACTGAACGAATGGAGTTTTCTTGATTGATATCGTCAAAATACAGTAGTGTTTTGTCAATGAAAATTACAGATGTCAACTCTAAAATACGTTTTTCTGTGCGTTCTCTTCACAAAGGGTCACCTGTCATGCCTTTTCCTTGTAGTATTAGTGTTTTTGAATGATACAACAATAAGAAAGATCAGCTGCAATTATTTGTTACAAAGTTATGAGAGTGATTTTAAAACACATTTGACAGTCAGTTAAAACCGATTTTCAACGTTTTTTGTCTTTATAAAATAATAAAAAAGCACGTGTTTCGACGAACGTAAGGCATTTCACTAATTTGTCAAGGTGTCACTAAGTCCTTGTTTTAATGTCCTGCTGGAATTCCTTACTGAATATTTGGTTGAGGACAGCTCAGTGTCAATGTCGTCACGATGGTTAATTGATAAAGTTTGACGTCACTGAACCTGTAATTAACGTGGAGATATAGACGATTGGGTTCGCATTATTAGTTTTATTGTTTAAACTTTATATTCTTCTGAAAGGAATTTGGTAAAACGGTTAACGTCAAAGACTGTGTTCCGAAGCACGTGATTCAATTTTCCCGGGCCCAAAAAATATAAAACCTCCCAAATTAAAAAAAATATTATAAATTTATTCGGAATTGTAAAAGGGTATTGAATACAGATCATAGATTATTGTTTTGAAAATTATGTCAGCTAAAGGGTGCCCTTGTTGTAAATACGTTTTTGAGATACAAGTATTCCTAAAGACTGTCATTACATGAAGTAGCTATAACCTCTTTGAAATATGGTTTGAGGTGTGTGGGGCTGAAGTGTGTAAACCTTAGAGTAACCCAAAAAAGTAATTGAAAAAATGTAGAGTACCGGTCGGCCAACCATCATTTTAATAAAGAATCCATAAATCATAAATAATCCACAAATCTCTCTCTCTACCTTCTCTCTCTCTCTCTCTCTCTCTCTCTCTCTCTCTCTCTCTTTTCTTTCCCTTTCCCTTTATCTATCTATTTATAGGGATGGAAACGGTTATCCAAAAACAACAAACTTCACAAAAACTAACTAGGTATCTATTTTGTATTGTACAATTAATATACTAAAATAAACGTTGTTCACAGTAAATCCTTTACTTGTTTTTCGAAATATAGTTTCGATAAATTTGAAAAATATTTATCATAGCAGATGCTGAAATCAAATTTTCAAAAGAATAGTAAGTGAAAAAATGTTTTTTTAAAGTTTTGGTTGGCCTCCATTTTGAAATTAACGGATTTGTCAATTTTTGAATTTTATTTAATAACTTTACTAATACATATTATAAACGTTATAAAAACGTTTTCTACAAGGCATCGTGGCCACTCTTAGTTTCGTGTCTGAATGTAGCCACACTGATAAGTTATTTTCTATGAAAAATTCTCTAACAAGACTATAAAGGGATCTTTATAATGTGTTTCAGTATATTTTTGACAGGTTTATTAAATTTTAGGAAAAGAAATCAATTCCGTGAACTTAATAGTTCATAAATAATATTAGCTGAAATCCCCGCAAAAACGTAACGGCGTTGTCTTCGCACAACGTGAATATTGAAACATAAATAAAGCGGTTTTAATTTCACTTGCGTCAGAAAACACGTTTACGTTCAAAGTTATTAAGAAAACCGTGGTGGTTGTTCAAGGATATCGTTGTATAACTTTCTTGCGTAAGCGTAGCGTAAAAAATAATGGAATATGTCGAAAAATTCAATGTGTTCTTAATAATCTTTAATGCCTCAAGTGTTCTGTATTGTGTTCAAGTATTTCTGGCTACAAACGTGTGCATAAAAGTTTGCAGTTAAACATACATAAACATTAAATGAAACATCGTCAAAAACGGCGGTAATTTGTTGAATAGATTTTATCTCAAAATATAAACGAACCAGTTTCCTAAAAACAATTTGTTTAGTTCTCCAATATATGTTACGACAACAAAGAATATAATACAAAATGTATGTTGTAACTGTAATACTACCTTAAGCTACTTATTTTAAGTTTTGTTTAAAGTAATTGTACGCTACTACTTGTTTTAAGTTATAGGCTAATTATTTTATTTTGCTTTTTATTTTTTTATTATTATTTATTGAACAAACAGTCGGTACATGGTGAAACTCCATGATATCAAAAAAACTAAAACACTTATATAGTTTCACGAAAACGTTTTTTTTTTTTATTTCCTGACAAATGTTTCGCTGTGAGGCTTCTTAAGTTATAGTCAAGTTGAAAATTATAAACTGTGCTTATATAGCAACAACAGTGATGTTAAAATCAAGTTATCCTTTAATTTGAACATCCGTGTAATTCATGAAAACTAAAATAGTATAAAACTAAATAATTTAGAAATTCTGGACATATATAAATCTATTTGTAAGAAGGTTAATTTTAATTTAAATGAACACTCCAACTTCAACCCCTCTCCCTTACTCAAGCCTATTGTTTAGGGGTTTTCCTAAGCTGCTGCTCATTAACCTTCTTACAATGTCAATTCGTCTTTTCTTTTCCATCTCCCTATCACTTTTAACATCAAATGTATTATTATATAAGTAAACTTTATAATTTTTAGCTTTACTATGTCTAAAGATGACTAACGGCGAAACATATTTCATGGAATAAAGTGAAACTATATATAACTGCTCAAATTTCCATAATTATTTTATTTTACATCAGGGTTGAAACCTGTTCTACTTAAGATTTGTTGAAACCATTACGTCATTATCCAGTTCTTAAATGTTATAAATGTTTTTTACTGATTTTGTAGGCAATAGGCTCATTGTCTGATAGTAATACGTCAGCTGTTAATAGTTACTTATCCTACTTTACAGCTGTTGCAGACAGTTATTACATTTTTTATCAGCTGCTAGTACTTACTCAACCTATTTTACAGCTGTTGCAGGCAACAAACTAATTATTTAATTTTACATCAGCTGTTAATACTTACTCAACCTATTTTACAGCTGTTGCAGGCAACAAACTAGTTATTTAATTTTACATCAGCTGTTATTATTTACTAAACCTATTTTACAGCTGTTGCAGGCAACAAACTAGTTATTTAATTTTACATCAGCTGTTACTAAACCTACTTTACAGCTGTTGCAGGCAACTAGTTATTTAATTTTACATCAGCTGTTAATGCTTATTAAACCTACTTTACAGCTATTGCAAGCAACAATCAAATTATTTAATTTTACATTAGCTGTTAAAACTCACTTATCCCAGACTACTTTACAACTGTTGCAGGCAATTAAATATTACAAAAGCGGTTTGTACTAACATAATCTACACCATATAGCTGTTACTGACAATTACCAAAGTTTATATCAGCTGTTACTACCTTATAGCTGTTCCAGGATATTATTAAATTTTACATCAGCTGTTAAAACTTACTTATATTTATATTTTTTGTTGGCAATTATTAAATTTCACATTAGCTGATAACTCTTATTCAGCCTACTTTACAACTGTTCTAAGCAACAATGTAATTATTTAATTTACATCAGCTCATATATAACTACTTATCCTATAATATTTACAGTTGTTTCAGAAAGTTATTCAATTTTACATTAGCGATTAATACTTACTCATCCTACTTTATAACTACTGTGAACAAAAATCTAATTATTTAATTTTACATCAGCTGTTAATACTTAATTATCCCACTTTAAATAAATAAAGTTTGCTAATTATTTCATTTTATATAATCTATTTTAACATATGTAAAATTCTTTACAGCTGTTGGAGTAATAAATACGATAATATTTAACTTTACGTAAAAGGTAAATATGTACTTATATTACTCTAAAAGGTTCCGTGACACTTTGAATTAAAATTTGAAACAAATCGGTAGACTGTAGTAGTTTTTACCTTGAATAAATAACACACATGAGCAAACATCATCTACGATAAAACGAATGTTACGCTTAGTGGTCATAAAAGTTGAAGTTTAAATACAGGATATTTGAAACGAATTCAATATTTTCTTTCTGTGTAGTAACGGGAAGTAACTTTGATCGTTTAAATTTAGTATTCAACCAGGCTGTATTTGGTTAAACACTCAATACAATCTGTGTTGCAATAGTTACACTACTCTATCCAGTGTAGTTGTATGTTGTACGATCTGAAATGTTATTGACTTTATGAATAAAAATTCCGACATTTATAGTTCGAACACTGGACATGAGATAGCGTGCAGCACGCAGCAACAAGAAGTGTGAAGTTGGAGAACTGACGTCGACTCTCGGCTTTTCCTCTTGACGGGGTTCTTTTATTCATTAAGCTTTGCGCTATTGAATTTCCCACTACAGTGATTTGAAAATATATTCATGAATAATGCTCTGAACCACTCAAAGAATATTAATAGAGACTATACAATAGAGGATGTGTGTGTGTGTGTGTGTGTGTATATATATATATATATATATATATATATATATATATATATATATATATATATATATATACTGGCATTACGTAACTCGAGATATTTAAAAAATATACCGGATTGGTTTATACATTCACAATTCGAAATTCTATTCATACTTGGAACAAAAATTTATTTTGTTATTTGTTTGATCAGAAAAATCAGTTTAACCGTTTTAAAATGGCGGCAAATTGAAAGCTAATCATAATTTTTATCGTATACATTTTTGAGAATCTGGTTATTCTGCTTAAAGCATAATATATACAAGCATAATATGATTTTAAAAATCAACTTATATTAAAGTTCTAAAATTTTAATTTTCAATAGAAATGCGAAAATAAACAGTCAACGGTGCTGAAAATTTCTTTTAATTCAAGTTTACGACACTGATTTGAGCTATGGCTCGTTTAAAGAATGTTTACGAGTGTATTCTTCTGTTCAAAATTGCGAAAAAATCTAAATTTTTTAAAATAATTAATATATATATATATATATATATATATATATATATATATATATATATAGATAGATAGATAGATAGATAGATAGATAGATAGATAGATAGGTAGGCCTATATATTCCCGAACGAGTCGAACGATTAGGTTACACTATAGGTGTTAATGTAAAGAACATTTTAACAGCATAAATTTTATAATATTGGCAAAATTGTCCAAGTAAGCCTATTTAAGAAAATTCTATTTCGTTATACTTTCGAGCTTGAAAATTGTTTTAATGAAATGTTCAGTAAGACATTTTTAAGCACATTCTAGAGGTCGGTTAGGTGCCGTGTTTCAGATACGGTAGTAAAAATCTTTCTACAGCGATATTAAAGTGAGCGTTTTTGGCCGCTGTAAAGAGATTTTCGCTAAAGAGAGAGATCAACGAAAACGTGTCTAAAGTGTGTTTTTATTTGTAAAACGTGTTATACACTATTTATAATTTTAAGTATTTAGTGTAAAGTTTATTGAAATAAAACTATATGAAAAGTCTTAAAACAATATTTATTAAATAATATTGTAATAAAATACTGTAATTGTGAGGAAAGGGCAGTATGTTGCCAAAACTACTGCAAAACCTTTAAATTCTGACTTTCGAATTTTCTTGAAGCTAATCCCTTCATTATAAGCCTTTTCGTTTTATTTTTATGTTTCAGTATCGTATTGCTAAATTAAAGCTTCAGCAAAAAACTAATTGTTTTACACTTGTCTTTAATTCATGCAAAACTCTAACTTCTACAAGTAATGATAAAATTTTCCGTTTAGACGCTATTACATTGTATTGTAAAATTATTTTAAAAATATAAAGCACTACTTGTAAAATGTACTGGTCGCAGAACACTCGGTTCAGTTGACGAACTATGCACCGTTTTTAACACTAGAATGACGTATTGGCATATTGAGAAATAGGGTATGCCGCGAATCAGATGCATATTTTGGGGGTCGAGGTATCCTTTTGCTACTTTGCATCCAGGACAGCAATAAACACATATTTCTGGAGCTAGCTTATATGAGCACTAATACTTAACCTAATTTCACAACATAATGCTAGCTAGTAGAGAGCGCGCTATAAAACAGGAGGTCAGTACACTGATGATAATAACCAAAACCAGACTGCCGCTATCTCCACAACGCCGTTTTGGTCCCAAGACCAAAGTCAGCACCCCTTGATTCATGACTTAAAGGCCCATGCTTAAAGAAATATTACGGTACAAAACAAGATCCATCTGCACGTGCGCCAGCGCCGAGAGTTCAGCGGACTTGCGTAATCTCGGCGAGTCAGTGGGGAGCTCGCGCATGCGCACGGCGCAGGTAGAAGATTAGGAAGTGTGGTAGTCCTGGATTTTTTTTTTAATCAATAGAGGAAGATACAATAGATATTTTTATTTTAGGAATGGGAATGACCAATACATTTTACCGTTATAGAGAGATTTTCGTTATAAATAGATACGCAATAAGGAGATTTTACCGTATAAACTATACATTATCAAATATAGATCAGCTGACTTCTGTGTCGTCTGCACTACAGCGACGCGGACTCTATCATTTGTAGCATACGAGTCAAGTACTATTTTTGAAACGTATTTTGTAAGAAATTTATCAATACATTTAGAGCGTTATAATATGCACGGGTAGGTTAAAAATATAGGGAAAGATATTTATCAAGATTAAAAAAAAACTTTAGTTCTCTAAAACATTATTTCCTGAAATGAGTAAAGTTTTGTAAATAATGTTTAAGCTAAAACGACAAAATAATATTAATTTATTCACCTGCCCATTCAATATGAATAATATTGGCCTATTTTCTAATTACATTTTTCAAATATTTAAACTACGTAATGAGATTGTTTAAATGAAACCTAGTTTAAATTAATTATGAAGTAAATTTAATTAAAATATACAGTATGTTTAATAATTTATCGCGGCGTTAATTGAGTTTTTGTAATTGGAAATAATGTTTAGTTTAACCTGGAATCAAATTATTAGTTTTATTATGCCTTTTTATCGCTGAAAGACTTTTTTGGTTAAGCAAATTTGATTTTCCTAAATCGGTTGTAACCGTTTAGCTTAGAACCTAAACAAAACTTTGGATGCCTATATCCGTTAAACATTTGGTACGAGATCTCTTAAAAAATACTGAAAACTACACATACGCACAAGATTTTATTTATAAAACTATAGGTTCGGGAATAAATCGAAAAAATCAAAAACAAACCCGACCGCCGTCAGGTTACAAATTAATTTTGATGAAATTTGGCAATTAGAACTATTTTTCTGGCTAATATTTTGGAACTATTTTTTTGAATTTTCCACCAACAAATTTGGAAGCTCTTTTTCGGTAAAATAAACTATCAAAAATCGGGTCTTCTCAAAATCGGCTCTAACAAGTAGTCCACAAGTAAGCAAATAAAATGTATAGTTCACTATATCCGTGAAAAATCCAAGTTTAGGAGCTGAATGACATCTCGTTTGTATTTTGAATTTATTCTCGAAACGTAAATTTATTTTACTTCAAATTTCGCAAACTGTTTTAACGCTGCCTTTAGTTATGATTCTTCACATTTCATTGGAAATTGATCAAAGAACGATTTATCGATTTTGTGAAATTATTTCGATGTTTGTTTTATGGTCAGTGGGACTTAACCGGGTTTTCTGGCGAAATAATTAAATCTGAGAAAATGTCTATAATGTTTTAAAACGATCTTAGTCACTGTAAACACATTCTCATATATCGAAATTTCCAATTATAGGCCTATGATGTTATTCAGACGTTAATTTTTAAAGATTCACTTTCATCAAGCTGTGCTTTTTGTTCTTTTATTTGTACTGAGGTTATGTTTTCAGTAAGACAAACACATTGCTCAAAGAAGGAGCACTTTTGATCCAAAAGCTTGTTGTTTGAACAAACTTTTTTTGTTGAGTACGTATATTGTTTCTGCTTTTAAAATATTTGATTATTGTCGTTTGCTTGGCGTAGACGAAAGGCTTCTTTTTATTTTGCCATTGAATTATAATACATCAAAGCATTTATACCGGTTAACGTTAAATCTTTAGAATTAATTAATTAAAATAATTCAGTTAACGATACAGATAAACAGCAGCGAATGAACAACACTACAATGCTTGGCTGGAAGCTATATATTTACTTTACTTACAGTATAAAGAACGCATTTTGTAATGGATGGAATAACATAATAAATTCCATTGAGAGCTTCTACTGGTCATTTTCGTTTTGTAATTCATTACGTACATAAATATTGTTTCAGAGTAATAGTGTCTGCGCAGACAGTGGATAAAACTTTCTCGAATTCAATCGTTTTCCCTAAAAATCCAGTAAAGATGGAATTAAAAAATCTAGTGTGCAGAGACATCGCACGTTAGAAGTGAATACTTGTTATTGTCCCTTTTTACACCGGCTCTCTTGGGACCTTTCACCCATTTTTTTAATTTTCTAAAATCGATGCAAACCTCTTCGCAATTTTTATAACCTAAATATTACACAAACACAAGCTACATAACATGTGTAATAGAACACGCATATAATTATAGTTTTTATTATTACTACAAGAAATTACAAATAATAACATTTCACTTATTTTATTCATATTGACATTTTAAACTTCTAATTCAACCTCGTACTTAATATTTATTCCATTCTTGCCTTTCAGTGTTTGAACTAAGTAGTCTATCTATGGTCAACTCGCTTAATTTTGTAATACATATTATTGTTACTCATTGAATGGTATTTCTGTGATAACCAGCTGTTTCATTAGTTCTGCACTATTTCCTTCCGTTAGATTAGATTAGAATTAGGGGAAGGGATGATACAACCTCAGGAACTGCGGTCAGCGGAACCTCTTCAGTACTAGTTTAGCAGATTGATTTCCTTAGTAAGTTCCAACAATTCACTGACTAGCTCATTGTACTGAAGATCCCTAGGATCCTGGAAATTAAAAGCTTCTTAATAGCAAGAGTCTCACGATTATGAATTATGTGTCCTGCAGTTTTCCCCTCTTTCCTGCACAACCTACACTCGTTTTCTTCATGATGCATACCGATCCTGTTTAGTGTGCCTTCAGTAATGATTTTCCTGAGTTGTTCTCTGTTCAAGAAGTATGTCGCCCCTTTAAGCCCTCCATATAGAATCCTTCTTAAGAGATGCTTACTATGGGAATGCCCATCTTGCCTAGTGGGTAACCTATTAACCCACCTATTAATAGCAGAACTGGCCAACTGTAGAGAAATCCCTAAAACCGGCTCGGGTCCGATAAACACCCAGATACCAGTCCAGCTAGTTGGTCCGGTCTGCCTACTCGTTACCCTCAACCTCCTTATATCCTAGAACACAGTGAAGAGAAACCCAGTTACCCAGGAAGAGTGCAATAAGGTTCTCCTGCCACTACCAGACCAGCTTGGATTGAATTGTAGGACCTGCAAGAGCTTTGTTGCTGCCTAATTGGCGGTATGAACAGGAAAGAAGTTCCTTCTTGAAGTTCTCCTAAACACAGTTACTAGTAGCCATTACTTCCAGCTGGACAGTAAATGCCTATTGCATGCTGTCACGGAGTAATAACTTTTTCAACTCCGGTCTCAGGCACTACTTTCCTTCCGTTACTCTCAATTCGATTTCACTGCACCATAAAATTTGCCGTACCGGCTGTAAAAGGTATCCACTTCAAAAATAAGAAAAAATAAAATAAAAAATATTGGTAATATTTGAAGATACAACTCAAATCAGTGTAACACACACACACACACACACACACACACACACACACATATATATATATATATATATATATATATATATATATATATATATATATACCCTATATAAATCGAATTTTATATGAACAATTTTAACACAAAAATATAACTATATATATATATATATATATATATATATATATATATATATATATATATACAAATGTTATGGTTTCAGGAAATAAAATACCATTTCAATCTGTACTCATTTAATTGCTGGCCCCCCTACAAGCAGGTAGTGTCGCGTGCAGCATGCAAGTCTTGACATATCAAGCTGGGGTTTGGCTCAGTTTTGTTCTGTAAATCTAACCAAAGTGTTTTCTATTCGTTTCGATTTTAACCAACCATATAGTGCGAAATACGCTATTGCGAAAGCAATTTGTAAATTGAAATTAGTATGGATATATTTTGAGCCTATATATTAGCCTATGAATATATTTTGAGCCTAATAAGGTGTAACTGATCGATTCTTCATTCCGCATAGCGAGGCGCTTTTTCATTATTTTGTGGGTGGCAAATATCTTCAACGTCTGAAAATTCTATTCGGTTATCCATAATATTTCTTCTTTATGAATTAGCTAACACTTTCTACCACTTTTTATTGTCCTAAGTATTTGACCTTTTGTATTTTAACTAATGACTCCCTTTAGTTGTCATTAAGATGACTTCATTTCCTTTCTTTTGTTTTGTAAATTATTTTTCCCGTTCAAATACCATCGAATAGGTTGAGCTATACTGTATCCTCTGCTTGCATGGGTGCAATCATTCTAGCATAAATATTATAAAAACAAATCTCTAAAAATAGTATTTTAATTTTACGTTGTATGTAGCACTCACTAACAGCAATTTAAAAATCCAAAGATTTCATTACCTGTGGGTTGACGAGTTCAATCAGTGATAAACAAATTAATAAATATTCATATTGTTTGATAGACCTACATTCATATAATTTCGCAACTAAGTTCATTTAACAACATTTTGTATCACAGAACTACTTCTCATTTTGTTTAATATTACTTTTTAAGGAGCCTAGAAGTGCAAGTACACCATCTTCTGGAGTCTATATCTGCCTGCGATATTTAAATATGAGTTATTTAAATCTGTGGGCTACTAAATCCTTCGTGACTAATTAGTAAAGGTTTGATTCTTTGCCGTGCCTTTTTACATAGCCATAGAATTAGCTTCCTTGTCCGATTCTCCAAGCTATCAATAATTTCTCATCTTGTAATAAATCTCAGCGAGTTAGTATTGTGCTTCTTCGCGTTCTTCTTATTTCAGTGACACTCGCATCATTGCTTTTACTCTCCATCTTTAATGACAACCGCCTTTGAACTGTGATCAAGAAATTCGTACATATTCTCTACTATTTTATTGAAAGTATTACTTAATGATGGCATATTAATATTATTATCACTGTACGGAAACAATACACTACGTTACAAAAGAACGGATCTACTCTCGTTCGCTACTACTTAGCAACAAGATAAAAAGCGTAACGACTAGCTTATATTAAAATACTAAACTATAAATTAATGTTCTCAAGGCTGATTCCTAAGAAGTGTAAAATAAAAGAAGACTGTCACGTGATCAGAGGAATTTAAAGTCACATCTACTTTGGTTTCCACTTCTGTTGTCACTTTCATTTTCTTATCGAAGGCGATCCGGAGGTTTTTTAAGCTCACTAACCTAAATTTGGGTTTCTCGTAGCATAAACAGGGACCACTAGCTCTGTCTTCTGTAGAGTCAAACTCCTTTTAGTTAGACACTCGCTTGTGTTTACGGTGATAAATGTTATCCTCTCTTTACGGTAAGCTAAATGAATAAGTAATAATTGCAGCGAGTGATTGTCTCTCTAAAATTACGGACATTAATTTTTAAAAATAAAAAAATTGGCAGTCCCGTGACAGAAGTGAAAACTGAAATAAATGAAACTGAATTAATATATATTGATTTATATTTTAATTTATGATTCGAATATTTACTTAAAATTCATTATAAAAAAAAGTCCAACAGAGATAATTTCTACATTAATTACAATTAATTCATCTTTTTTAATTAATTGTTTACATTTTTATATTTTTTATTTATTTATAAAAACACATGATGGGCTGCAAAAATCGAGTACAAATAAAAACAATGTAATTGTATTTATAATATAATTAATAAAAATATATTGTAATATTTAAATGTATTAATTGATATGTACTAATTTATATTTAATTTTTTTTTAACGTCCGACTATTGTGCACACTTGGGCTAATGCAGACGATGGGATGATTTATAGCGTATGAAAATACCAAGCCTTGGCCGAGAATCGAACCCGGATCCTCGGGGTGAAAGCCTAGTACGCTATCAACTAGCCACCGAGGCGGCTTTAAATTTCAAAACAAATTTACGTAAAGTTCAATGTAAGAAATAGGTCCTGTAAGTATAACATTAATATACATGCTACACACGCATTCAATAATTTCCACGAGGTGAAATTAACTTCTCTGTATACATCTATAATATATTATTATATTATGTTATACAAACTACAAACATAATAATTACTAAATAAATAAACAAAAGGTCTGCGCATATTATAACGTGTATTTCCACCAACGTGCTTTGATACTAATAACCCGCATGTATATGTTACTTATATATGTATAGCCGTATAGCGCTACGCAACTCAAGCTGTTTTATACTGTCTGCTGTTCATACTTTCATAGTTCACATATACACTAATACAAATATTGCACGTGTACTGCACTCTCGGACTCTCGGCAGTCTCGGTGTGCCACAGCTCGCAGCTGTATTGAATTGATATTACTCACCGTATACAGATTTAGCGTGACGCGAGTTCAATGCTTTTTACCCACCCAAAACATGCTAGACGCGCCTAAAGAAGTTTTCACTTCAAAAATATATAATATGATTATTATTACGTAAACGAACATTCCAATAAAGAAAGTAATCTTATTTTGCAATAAAAAATTTTACTGTGAGTACAGATCTTTGTAAAATTAATGACGTTTTTTGTCTTTGTAAAATTTATATGCTATTTACGATAGTGGAACCAGGTTTACAAAAAAGTTCAGGGGCAAATAAGGAGATCAAGGTTCATTTTCATATTTTTTATAAACACGTTAGCATGTCGTAATATCCATTTTGTAATATTATTCTATGTTGTTAGTTTTTTTAAGTTTGCAGTTAATGAAAGGCATAGCCTATTGTATTTTGGAAGAGGCACTTGAAGTAATTTACTCAACACAAATATCCAACTTCATTTAAAATAACTTGAAATTAATATCACTAGATGTAGCTATAAACCTCGTTTTGCGAGAACAAACAGGTGCGCCATACACAATAATGTTGCAAGTTGTTATTTATTGCACACATAAACTGTAACAGCTGTTAGCACACACTTAGGATATACTACATGTATGTATTTAACAATGGACTTTGTTGTATGTAACTGGTATTTATAACGACCGCATCAAGTACAATTATAAGCTAACCAGCTCTAACAGTTTCTTGATTAAATGTGTTAATAATTATCTTTTTTACTAATAAAACTGTATATATTTAAATTATTTTCGTATTAAAATTCGCGTGTGTGTAGGTATACAACTTAAAAATTAACTGAAATTGACACAGACTATGAATTTGAGTATCTTAGGCTATATAAGGGACTTTAATAATTAATCAGTTTATAACCCAACTATTGACAGTTATACATTACAATTACTGTCTAAGTATAATAATAAATATAATATTTCTGGCATTCAAAAATTGGTATAGGTCATATACATTAAATAATTTAACTACAAAAATTTAGAAAATAACACATTTTTAAAATTAACAAGAACAATAAACATAACCTTCGTTGAAATGATATTGAAGCTGTTGTGCGAAAACAGCAATTTATAACTAGTCACTTCCAGTCTAGATATACACAAGTAATATATATGCTATGAGGTGAGCATCACGGATTCAAGCGTGACGCAAAAGCAAAAGTTTATGCCCAAGTTTTGTCAACCGCGACCATTAAGTTTTCACTTCAAAAAAAAACATTTTATTAATCACTAAAAAAAATGTGTTGTAATAATGTTTGTAATACTAATTTTGGAATAATAACGTTCACTAGAGTGCGCATATGGATGTGTTTCGTGACGGCAAACTGATTTTTTCCCGTGGAAAATATAAACCCATACCTCGCGATAAGATGTAGTCACTTGAAAATATTGTAATACACCTTTTGGAACTTCGCTTCCATCACGTCAGCGAAACATCTCCTTATATCTTTGGCCTTGCAAAAAATTATGTTGATTTTCGTTCACGAATAAAATACTGTAAAATCAAGACTCACACTCACGTATTTTTGATTGCAGCATTGTGTAACCGCATGCCTTGCAATGGATTTAGTTCAAATAAATAGTTGTGATGTTATTAAATTTAAATTGGTTGTTACAAGTTAACGGATTTGGTGGCGTCTGGGCACTGCGATCAATCTATTTGTACTCTAAACCAAGATTCTGAAGGTTGAAGAAATTAGTTCAATAGGCTGGTTTCCTCAATGAGTACCACTGACATTCCACTGACTAGTAAGTTCAGCAGGAGGTCCTGAAAACTGAAATTCGCCACCTGCTGGTAAGATCTTCACAATTATGTGATCTGCAATTTTCTCATCCTTTCCTCTTAGCTTAAACACAGTTCATCCGTGGTAAATTCCTATCCTGTTCATATACACCTCAAACCACAGTGACCCGTAGTAAGTTTTAAGCTTCTGAACTGCCTCCTATTAATTCTTTTACACAGGTTCCACCTAACCTACTTAGATAAACCTAAAAGTTCAATATTCTTCTGAGTTGCCTCCTAATAATATTTTTATACAGGGTCCCCCCTAAGTCCACTTAGAGGAGTGTATACGTTCAATATTATTCTGAGTTATCTCCTAATAATTCTTTTACACAGGGTTCCTCTAAGTTTACTTCGAGGAACGTATATGTTCAATATTCTTCTGAGTTGCCTCATAATGATTGTTTTACACATGGACCTCTAACTCCACTTAGAGGAACCTCTTTCAATAGACGTTTCTGGCTGACAAACTATCCAATCTTTAAGTTAGTTTTTCCGTCGTAGCTGGGTTTATGTTTGCCTTTGACTTCGAAGTACTTCTAGCAGCACCATACTTAGAGTCTCAGGAACACGAACGGTTGTCAGTGACTCACGAGCATTCCTCTATAAGAGTTTTTCACCATCTAGGTTTGATCCCTGCCAGGTCCTGTTTCTGTACAAAGTAAATCACATTGTAAAAGTTTAAAACAATCACACGATGTGTTTTAAAATAATCCGATGACAGATGCACACGATGCCGATTCGATTGTCAATCGGGTTTATGGGGTGAGAATTTGTTAACTCGCTCAGCTTGTTCAATAATATTTGCTGATTGACTACGATCCAGTGCGCATGCGTGCTGAGTGACAGACAGCCGCGGTACATTACATACTGTTCTCGTCAAGCTGAGCAATTATTTAAGTTTTGAAATTAATATCCGACAGAAACACGAAGCCTGATTTAATAACATCACAGCATAGCGTAGAGTGGCGTGGCGTGAAGGCATTGCTTGTAAGTACTGCATGTGAAGCAGGCAAGTGCATGTTGTTATACAGGGTGGTTCAGAAGTGGGTAGTATATTGGCCGGCAGGTCGTAACCGAGTCCGTGGTAACCATTTTGTGCTGTTCTACTAACAAAACAAAATTTTAATCTCTTAACTGCACAAACAATTTTTATTCTGCACAAAACAAGCATTATGTGTATCAGCCAGTAATGATAAACGGACAGATTGTTCTGCATGCAAATGAGGCTAAATATTTAGGGATGACTCTGGATGCTAAACTTCGTTGGAAGTCTCACGTGAAAAAAAGCGCGAACAACTTGGAATGAAGTACAGACAAATGTATTGGATTATCGGAAGGAACTATGAATTGTCAGTACATAATAAACTGCTTCTGTATAAGCAGGTCCTGAAACCCGTCTGGACCTACGACATTCAATTATGGGGATACACGAAGAAAAGTAACATCAAAATAATACAAACATTTCATAACAAAGTTCTTCGTGGTATTGTCGGAGCACCGTGGTATATCCGCAATACAGGTATACATCGGGATTTGAAGGTGCCTTTAGTGACCGAAGAGGTAATAAGGTATGCTGGAAAACATGCAGCAAGGCTCTATGAACATCAAAATGTAGAGGTGGTACATTTGGGCAACGTACCACAAGTGAGGAGACTGAAAAGAAAGAAACCTGTTGACTTGGTGCAGAATTGATACACATGATTTAAGTGTAATTGCATTGTGAAGGGCGACTCTGGACGTTTTTTCACCATGCAGACAATAGACAGAAAAATATTGCTAGATATTCTTAGTCTAGTTGTAATTGTATGTAAAAAAAAACATTTAATAATTATTTTCCCAAAAATTACCAGGCTGGAAACTATCAACCAAAATATCAACGGAAAATCGGCAGACTATCTCAAAATCAGTCTATCTAACTTTACTCTAATTTTAAATAAATATGAAGATAAATAATTAAGCCTAAGTAGCAAAGTCGAAGTATTAAATTGTAGAAAACAAATCTGACAGCAGTCACGCCTCGATTTACTCCTGAGCCGTAAATGTGATATTTTTCTGAAATCTGTTACATCGAGTTTTGTTATGAAACTTTAAAAATCAGATTTTCAAAAAAGTATAAGACATTACGTGTAAGAATTATTATTTTGTAATGTGATATTGCTACTTAGTGGTAATTTGCTTTTATCACGTTAACAAAACAACAGCTTGCCCTGATTACTTGCGTTCAATTAAATTACGGTATATCCGAATACTTTTTGGGAAAACAATATATTAAACACACTATATTTCAATTTCAGATTTTTTAAACATTTTAATTTAATTTTTTTACAAATGCGTTAGTATATACACTTTGGAATGAACGATGAATCGCAAGATAATATGGCGGTTACAAAGGAATAACTTCGAAAAGAAATAAGTTACTAAAACGTATAGTTAGAAAAATATACAATATATTATAAGTGCCATTAATAATTTATTATTTATTGAACTCACGATCGGTGCTTGGTGAGACTTCAAGACAAGAAAAATTAGATGACTAATGTAGTTTTGCAAAATTCTTCCATTAAGTGACATTTGATTTACTGTGATATAGCTTTAGACATAGTATTTTCAGATAAACCCCTGAAGTCCTGAAGTATTAAAAATGAAATCTATTATTAGAAACAAGTATCGATATGTAAATTTCCTAATTGAAATTTTGTTATCATTAAAACATTTTTCTAAGTTAAAATATTTTTACAATAAGTAATAGATATTTTTATTTATTTATGCGAGATCACATAAACAATTTTAAAAAAACTCTCAAAAAGTGATAGGCCAGGGATCGATGCTCATTTTAAGTTCTCCGATCTGGATCTTACTATAAAGTACCAATCTGGTCTTATCGTTCATAAAATAATTACCCATTTTTTTCAAAAAAAATGTTTTAAAAAGAAAAAGTAAACATTGAGTTTATATATAATGAAGGATTTGTATTAAAGGTCTGTTTAATACATGTATGTATACTGGAATCTAAACAATATAATTAGTCTCATCAACAAAAGAAAAGTTAATACATTATTTCATTATTTTAGAAAGTGTATTAAAGAATACTAAATGGTATCCTAGGAAAAGCGCTTACACTAAAGTTTGATAAAAATCTATCACAATGATGAAGTCGATTTAAAAATCGACTATTTAAATCGCGTTAGTTTTGGATTAAACCAAGAAAGACGTGTTTAGTGCTACACGTAGAAAGACAAACACTTAGCACTTAGGGGACACTTAACTGAAGTATGTTATGCTGTTTTATTAGAATTTTACCATATTGCAGCTAAGAGACAGTTCTAAGACAAGGGGGAGAGGTAGACGAAAGATCACGCAGATTTGACACGTCTAAAACAATTGTCAGCAACTCTCATGGAGTAGCAGCTCTTCAGTTGGCAGAACTGCTGAGTTACGTTTATTGGAAGCGTTCTCGTCTTGCGTTTGATTGGAGGAATGGATTTATTAGATTTTTACTGTCAAACGTGAAGCCTGGTAATGATTTAATTTTAATGAATGTCGACGATTGTTACGTCACGCTGTTGTCTTGGATCGAATTTTGTTTTTACGGAAGCACAGCTCGAAAACGAAAAAAGCTGTAAGATGTTTTTATAAAAAACAATAGTGTATTAACAAAACATTAAACGGGGGAAAACATTTTAAAATATGCATGCGTATACGAATTTCTCATTGTAACGTTAAGAGCGTTTCGTAAACAACATAACCATACTTTACGTAAAACGCTGTTTTAATGGTTATGAATTATCTTAGATTATTCCTTAATGTTGTGTGCATCTGTCAAGTAACTTATCTCATACTAAAAAAACCAAGTCAGCTTTGGCTAGTAAAATTTTTTCCAGTCTATAGTACCCCTTTTTTCTCCTCCATTCCACTGAAAGTGCGGACCCATACTACTTGCAAAGTATGCCTAGGAGCTCGTGCGCCTATTGCTCTGCGCATGGCGTTGGCCTTCACATTGGCTGTTACTCGCGTTCACTAGAGTGCGCGTATGGATGTGTTAGAGCGTTCCGTGACGGCAAACTGAACTTTTCCCCCGTTAAAAACATACACCCATACCCCACGATAAGAAATAGTCACTTCAAAAATTTTTATCAAAATCGAAATTATTACTACTTTTTAAATTTTTAAGGAATTTTGCTGGGTTGCTAACTTGTCCAAGATATTACCAAAATAGATTTTTTTTGTCACATTTGAATCAATTCGGACCAAAATTATGTATGTGACTGTGTTATATAACAATAGCACGTATAACAATTTTAACGAACCCCTACAAATTTATCTAAAGATCAGGTCTAAGTCTTTCCATGATGGTTGATCCAATAGTTCGCTTCCCAATGGCGTTAATTAAAACTTCACTTTATACGATTTAGTTACAGCGACTGTTGCGCGAGTACACGCGTATGTGAGAAAGTTATAAACTTTATTTCGGTATTTAGCTAATTTGACTTCGTGACTTTGCCCCACTGCCTTACAGATTGCGTGGCGCATGCAAGCCGGTTGTAATGACCAGGCATATATAAAGCATTAACATATAATGCCAGGCTTTCGCTTCATATTAGTCAGTCAGTGGCAAGACAACTCTATGCAGTATGCAGGCATATTCGTACTCCAATTGAATTTCGAGATGTGCTTGTAGATCTATGAAAGATTATTGCAGATAATTTGTCAAGCACGTTTGACTAACCACGAACAATGAAGAAAAACCTGGAAATAACGACAATCGTCAAATGCCGAGAACTGCAATACTTTGGGCACATTTTAAAAGAAATCAGATTCTTCTAGCTACAAGCTTCCTACAAGAATCAAGGAAGAAAAATATCGTGGTCGAATAACTTCAGAACTTGGTTGGATAAAAGCTGTCCGGAACTTTTCCGTATTGCCTCCGACGAAGTCAAAATTGCAATGATAATCGCCAGAATTCGTAACGGTAAAAAGATCGTTCCAAGAGGACAGAATATCGCTGCGTTACCATGTCGGGTACTTCTGAGGCTTCGATTACAAGTGATACGTGTGAGACGCCTAGCCGGTTGGAAAGTAAAATGCAACTCTATCGAGCTCGTTTGCTATTACTCGTTGAAAGTTACGTCGAGGCTTTCCGACTGCGTTCGGTTCCCTAACTTAAAGCAAGTGAAGTAACCTACTAAAGCTTTGATTCAAGCTAGAAAGGCGGTAGCTCTAAGGTTACGTACCTCCTTCTTTCTCATCTCGCTGCTAAAGATATCTTATATACGTTTTATCAAAACTTACTATTTTTGAGCAAGCCGTTCCAGATATGTAAATTGTTTAGCAGGAAAATAGCAGATAATTAATAGAAGAAATATTTTCAAACATATGTTTGTCATGGGAACATGTTCTTTTTTCTTTGAAATAACCACTTTCTTAATTAGGCCTATGTTCATGCATGACAAAAACACCTTGTAAGTGTGTGTGTGTGTGTGCGTGTGCGCGCGCGCGTGCGTGTGTTTGTAAATCCGTGACACCTCAATACATTCCGTTCGTGTACAGCTTACACAGTCAGAAGGCCACTATTAAGTGTTTATATTCGTGTGTTAGCGTAAATTAAGCATTTGCATATCAAGCCCAGACAAAGTAGCTTACAAAGTGTAAATAATAATAATAATAATAAATAATAATCCTTAAATATTAAAAAATTGAACAATAGCCTATTTATTAAACCGATTTTGAGGAATTGAAAACAGATTTTTACCATTATTGGCGATTTTTCAAAAAAAAAAAAAAAAAAAACCGAGAAGCTCCGATATCTATTTTAGGGAAATACAACTGCTAATTATAACTAGCAATTATTTAAAAAATCTCGAAAAAGTTTCAGCGATACGTTATACTATTTATGTTTATATTTTACTCTAGGTGACATACACTTTAATATGAGCGCATCTCTCTGAACATCCCCCACCAAAACACTCGTATTGCTGCAATGTTGTTTATACCCAGATGTAATGTAACGGCGTGTTTCTCTAACCCATTCAACTAGATAAAGTTATTCGCAGTTGTTTCATAAATTTGGTCAAGGTTGTGTTTATAAACAATAATTTTAGAAATAAATCGACATTGGACTTGTTTTTATTCAACTTCAACATAAATAAAGATTAATTACAATTGAATTACGACTAAATACATTTACAACTAGTTTTTATTGCAAAATAAGCAATTGAAGTTGCCATTATGGTATGATTCAATCCAAGACAGTAAAATGTGCAGTGATCGTTACATATAAAACACTTTTTAAAGAGTCAAATATTTTTGAATATAAAATAAGTCTTGATATATAAAAACTGAATGTAAACTCATTAGAATATTAACTGATAACTTTGTATCAACAGTATTATGATACATTTTTTGACTTACTGTAATTTTTAACAATTGTATCAAAGGAGGGCTGTCCAGTTTGGATGCGCCACGGGCTTAGCTCTAACTCACTCATCTACTGCGGAAATATTGGCAAACTAAAGCAGGCTCTCCAACCTCGTCAACTTAAATTCACTAGAGTTTAAAACAAATTTCACTTGAGGATTAGTGTACAGATGCGGACCTTGATATTAATGTCGAAAACTAATATCAACCTTAGAAATAATCAAGAGCAGTCTGTCCTAGGAAGCAAAAGCCTAAAGGAAAATTTTAGCTTAATTACTACTTTGGCTTGAGAAAAAAGAAAGAATAGGTCCATTGAGTTTCACATCTATTAAAATATAATAGGGTTTTCTGATAGAAGAACTACTTCTGCTTCTAAGGCAGTGAAAGGAATTCGAAACTATTGGACTTATAAACTGGTGCTGACACGGTGATGGCGGTGTCTGGTGTCTAGAAATACGAGATACTTTTATCTAAACGTACAATGCACTGGCAGTCTACAGTAATAGATGTTGTTTCTTGTCTGCCAAGAAGAAGAATTAACGGAAGAATAGTATGTAGTCTTGTGAGTTAGAAATATATAAAATTCTCCCAGTAGTTAGATGAGGATGAAACAACAGATATTGTGTTACATAAACTATAGAACTACGGACTCACTGTGTGATTTGTTAAGATAAGGGAGCGCAAAATGTTCAAATTGCCTGAGGTATTTTAGGGGTGCAAAACTCCCGTCCTTCATTAAAAAAGGCCTGCTGAGGGGAGGAACATTTTTTTTTAATGACAATCCTTGTCTTGTGGCATATCAAGGGAAATGTTAATTCAAAAACAAACACAATGGCACTTCAATGCGATTTCTTATTTTTTGCAAATACTTTTGCCCACTACTTGTAAACTTACAAAACATGACGTGCACAGGCTTGAGGTGATTTTCGCCCAATTACGTCCAATAGTACTGTAAAGGTTAGGTGTGTTGGAGGTACAATAATTATCGAACGAACGTTTTTCCAGATTAAGAAGGCGCCTGTAAGCCCCTCCCCTTCCTCGTCTCGAGATCTGCGTGTGGCACGTCAGCTCAGGGTATAAAGGCGAACAATGGCCACGTGTCTTAATCACAATGATTGATTATACGCGGGAGTTATCAGTATCCCGCCGATTGTCACGCTCGCTGTTCCGCTGAAACCACGTGTCAAAAGTCCGCGGGCATTTTGATTTAAGGCCAGCTATATCTGTCGTTCACTGGCTTCATAAGAAGTAACGTTAATCTTATAATCATTATTTCTATATAATTTTTATTGAAATTCGATTGTTGTTTGTAAACCTAACACTCTCGAACTAGCCATGTTGTCGTGATTTTATTCAAATGTGACTTACTAATTGATTTCGATTATTAATTAAAGTTTACGTTATGGTTATTACCTTACAAAATAAGTTCATCAGTTTCAAAATGACGTCTATTCAAAACAATAAAAAACAATTTTTTTATCTTCATCTTTTTAGAAACTGTAATCTTACTGCCGTAATCAAGGTTAGCGTCTCATTGTACTAATATTTTAAATTTCGAAATATTGTTGAATATTAGAAATATTGTTGAAATACAAAAATAAATACAACAGCGGTCAGGTTACCTTCCAATTTCGATGTCTAAAAATTTATTTTAACGGTGGTTACGACGTTGAAAAAAAATGTAAGACAAGAAACTTTTAAGTTTAAAATAAGTAATTTTAAGTTTTGAGTGGTGGTGATAATTTTGAAACAGACGAACGGGTTTTCTGTCTAACGAATGTGCTATAGTTATTATATACATAAAATTTGTGCCAAGTTTAATCAAACTGCTATTTATTTATTTAAAGAGAAAGAGAGAGAGAGAGAGAGAGAGAGAGAGAGAGAGAGAGAGAGAGAGAGAGAGAGAGAGAGAGAGAGAGAGAGAGAGAGAGAAACAAATAGGAGGAGGGACAGGAGACTAAAATGCCAAATCATGCCAAAGTTTAATCAAACTTCTAACGCTAGGTTACTCATGCACATTGCCTGTATACAAATAAAATGTTAAGGACTCTCAGAACCAGTTCAGAATCTTCGATCACTTCGTGTTATTATGATTTCCGCTCAAAAAATCTTCTGAAGGAGATTCTCTAAAAATAAATTTTAAACACTTTTACAACTGTAAATAGTTTTATTTATTTATTTAAAGAGAGAGAGAGAGAGAGAGAGAGAGAGAGAGAGAGAGAGAGAGAGAGAGAGAGAGAGAGAGAGAGAGAGAGGAAGAAAAACAGAGATAAGGGGAGGGACAGGAGACTAGAATGCAAAATTATTAAAGTGACATTTTTAAGCCCTACTCTTCAAAAACACGTTATGAAGGATATTACTAAAAATATATTTAAACACTTTTAAAACTGAAAATAGTTCTATTTATTTATTTAAAGAAAGAGAGTGAGAGAGAGAGAGAGAGAGAGA
This sequence comes from Callitettix versicolor, assembly GCA_022606455.1. NCBI lineage: Eukaryota > Metazoa > Arthropoda > Insecta > Hemiptera > Cercopidae > Callitettix > Callitettix versicolor. The sequence continues at coordinate 82,112,302 of CM040186.1, forward strand.
GAGAGACAAAGACGGGGAAGGGAGAGGAGACTAGCATGCCAAAAATATTAAAATGAAATTCTTAAGCCCTACTCTTCAAGTGTCGTGACTGTATTTGAGCAAATTAAAAGCTTAGAAGCATGTATTTATCCAAAGCCCATCAGCGTCATGCAATGCCAACATTTACTGCCGCGCGGATCAGATGTTATCGGCCTACAGCCTACAGCTGGGCAGGCAAACTTTTATATGTGTTGTCGCAAAAAAAAATTTACAAAGTATAGCAGAAAGTACTGTTCTGGCCGAAATCGATTTTGAGATTTTTGTGGATAAGACTAATCTGTTTTAAGATTTGAACTAAAACGGTTTTGGAAAAATCTATCCTCCCCGTTATGTGCACATCGATAGAGCTAAATGAATTGTTAATTTCGAAAAAAAATTAGTGTACTTTACCGAATTTTCATGCCTTTGTCTTGAAATATTTTTTTTCAAAACCGGATTTCCGGTTTTGTCATATGTTGCTCAAATCCATAAATGCCCAAACAAATCTTTTATTTATCCATATAATATCTGCTTTGTTGGCTACCGGAAAGATCTGGAAAATTTCGGAATTTCTGAAAGCAGTTATGCAGATATTGTTTAAATTTTGATCTCTTATACTTTGATACATAACTCACATTAGCTTTGTTTTTTAGAGGTTATGGGACTGTGTGTCTCATGCACTGAGGTCAAGGGACCTATTGTGCAAATATACGTAACTGAAGCCAAATTTTAAATAAGAAATAACCTTTTGCTATTCGCAAGTAAAGAGAAGAAGTTTAATACACCTTTTCGAAAACCGGTTTGCATTAGTGTTTCTACGGTATTATCCAAAATAGCAGACCTCTATTATTTATAACTAATACACTGAATTGAATTTCGAATTATCTTGTATAATTATAATTTACGTTAAACGCGACATGCAGCTATGATAAAAGCAAATTAATAAAAATGTTTTTGTTAATTACCTTTCTTAAAATTCCGATATGAATATCATAATAAGCAATAAAAGCTGCATGTGTAAGTGTTTTATATTTTTAAATTCCATCAAAAGTTAAAAAAATAAACCCTGAACGCCGTTGAGAAAAAGTTATGATTTTTTAATGATTTAAAATGGCCGCCATTTTGAAACTATTGATTGAATTTTGTTAGTAAATGAACACGTTCAAGCTATTACCAAAATCGATTTTTTCGCCAAGTTTGAATTATATTGGACTAAAATTGGCGTTCACACACACGTGCACACACACACACACACACACACACACACACAAGAAATTTTTCATAATTAAGTTAATATCACAAAAAAGAAAATTTGTGTAAATATAGTAAACATTTTTTTAAAATGGACTTATTAGACGTTTAAAATCGAGCTAAAGTTGTTTCAGGTACGTAGCCTGTGTAATATAAGCCAAAAGCAACCAGAAGGCTTGTTCAGTAGTCGAGCTAGGCATTATAGAACAAATGGTAAAAATTTTGAAATTGCCTAAAATCGATCGTTCAGATTTATAATGCTTAGTAAAATTTCATTTATATTGTTAATTTAAATAAAAATTATTTTTAAAGTATTTTTGCGGTTAAACATAATGTTTTAAGATGATTATTAAACAAATTCAATAGAAACATTACTTCAAAAGATATCGTTGTTTTAAGATAAAATAAAACTTTAAAATTGTAATTAAATTAAATAGATTCAGGCTAATGGTATGTACACGCAGTAAATTAACAGAGTATCAATTAAAATAAATTGTAAAATAAATATGGTAGAATGAACACAAGTATATACAAGTATAAAAAATAAATAATTAATTAGTGGTATGTGTAAATAGTGGAATATGGTTTTTTTGTATTGAACACACAACAAAAAAATTCAAAACATCTTACAAAAACTTGAGAAATTTAAAAAAAAATTACGTTTGGGTAAAACTTAAGCTGTTGAAACTGTATTAAGGGATAAACGTACACTTAATAATTATGCGTTGGTTATGAAAATTATGTAAGTTAATTAGACAATTTTTAAGAATACATTTGAAATGCTAGGAGTCAAAAGCAGAGATAAAACCTATAAACATGTGCTAGAAAAATCTATAAAACATATGATTACTATTCCGATATGTATATGTTTAGGAGAGCAATTGGAATAAATCGGAAAAATGGAGTCAAAGATTTAAAAATCAGTGTGAAAATATACCGTAGAAAGGCTTGGATCAGCTGTTATCAAACGACAGGCATACGTTTTCGTCTATATGAATCTTCTGCTGGCGCAAGTTAGCCAATTTAATTTCAAACTGAGAAGAAACAAAATTAATTGATTCTTAATTAAGGTGAGAATAAGACGATATGTCATCTTAATATCATCTGTGAGTAGATGCTGTCGACCACATAACTATATGAGTATATCCTAAGACAACCAAATTCGTTTAAAAGGAAAACGTCACAGAAATTTCTAAGAATTTGTAGACCATAAAGTGGAAAAGGGTTAGAACATAAAAAAAAGAAACTAGAAAGATTCAGTTAGTTTCAAAAAAAGGAAAATCACTGGATTTCGGAAATTTAAGTAAGACGGAACGTGTTTCTCAGATACAAATTTGTTCAAATACTTTCTGAAATAGTAATTGCAGGCGCGTAATCCCATATCGTAATTAGTACATCAACATCTTCGAATAAAAATAAGGTAAAAATTGCATGCATAAATTAAACAAAATCAAAGTAAAGTAAAGTGGAAAGAGAATAAAAAACAGCAAATTAAAAAAATATACAACTTTTAATTTTTCTTTCAACAAAAAGGTGGGATTATTGAATGCTAGTTTTGGCAAAATTACGTAAGGGTCGTTGATGCGTAAAATAAACCCGAGAGAACTCCAGAACGTTCTTAACTCGAAGGTTTACCAGATTACTCCATTCAGGTTACAGAAAGATTGAGAACGTTCCAGGACTTCAACAGGAACCAAATTCGATAAAAAAATTCAACTTACAACTAATAACGGTACGGCTGACTAGTTTTATTTCTTAAAATCAGAAAATGTAATACATTTTTTGTTTTGTACAAAATTGAACAATCCTTGATTTCAGATTTTAATATGGCTTCAAAATGTCTCGCTCTCAAAAAATAACTAAGTTAAAATTTAATTAAGAGAAAATAATACAAAAATAAAAAGCAAGGATAGTACGAAAAGAAAATTTAAAGCACCAAATTGTAGATTTAGAAATAATTAATAAATATAAATATAATAAATATTAAAAATAAATAATATAAAATATAATAGGTCTTCCATTATATAATTAAATATAAAAGCTTGGTAAAATTAATATATTAATTAGTCTAGTAAATGGTAGGAATAAAAAATATAGCCTATCTGTTGAAAAAACAATCAAATTTAATTTCATCAGAATTTATAATAAAATTCAATATAAAATGTTCATAAATATACAAAGAATGAATAAACTATATCCCAAATAGAATCATAATTGCCAACTCAAAGGTAAAATGAAAATTTATATTTAATTTAAGATGAGACATAATTTCAAATTTATGCATAAAATAGATATAATGACTTGTTGGAATTAAGAAACATGAATTTATCTTTTTACATTGATAGATAAAATAAAACTTTGTTTTGTATAAGTAAAAAATATACCCGAGATAAGCTAAAACAATTTTAAAGAGAAAATTTAATTGAATTCAAAGAACAAAGAAATTTTATTTTATTTTTCAATCGTCAACGATTTGTTATTTTAAATAAAGAGTATTTATTGTGACTGAAAATATGCATAAAAAAGTTAATTAAGCTTCGTATTTGAACGATGTTTTAAAAGATTTTATAAGCCCGACAGAAGGTAGTTTTACATGAAAAACTAAATAACCAGGTTTCGTGTTTAGTTGTCCTTCATCAATCCAGTTAAAAGTCTGGAAGATAATCAACGACCGCAGACAAATAGTCACACATTAGTTTAAAGAAAAATGTAAAACAAGGTGTAACAAATTCCTAGGTAATAGCTATTTACGTTGAGTAGTAAGCTTAAAGTTTTTTATTCTTTATATATTGTGAGACACAGAGAACAAGGAAGCTTTATCAGCTGGTTTATTATTTAATAAATTAAAATTTCCAGTGAAAGCAATTGTAGTAAGCACTTAGAGAACCTGTGTGAGGTAGAAGTTCACGTTCCCACGCTCCCTGTTGCACCAATCCTGGATGTTTGCTTATGAGTTGGTGTGTCCAGTGTCCATTTACTGATTCATCTCAACGTCGCTGCCAGGTACCCAGGGTCCGATTTCGTTTCCCTTTAATTGTGATTCGACGAGGACAAGATGAAACTGCAAACATATCTGCAAGCATTACACCCGAAAATCTGATTGCGACAATGATGGCTGACTGGAGGGTCATTTCAGAATTCGCCGCAGTGGTCATAAAGAGGCTGAGGACTGAAGATCAAGATAGGATTCAACGTGTAGACGGGTAGGCGGACAGCCAGTTCACCTCCCCACGAAGTAATGCGGTTCTGTGAGGGGAGGTTTACAGAAGTGGAATGCTTTTGGTGGTTCTTTTAATGAGTAGCAATATCTCTTAACTTGAGTCCCACACTCTGGAGAGTGACGGTACCCTACCAATATAAAAGACAAAGACGTTACCATACCAATAAAAACGGTACAGGTCGTCTATAAAAGATTTGTTCCACCTTTTTTGGCATCGCAAAAAACAAACAAACACACACACACACACACACACACACACACACACACACACACACACACACACACACACACACACACACACACACACACACACACCACACACACTGCGTGTAAATTTTGTATATGCCAGTGGAGATAACTTTGAAAAAATTGGCATATACAAAATGAAACTGTATTACAAAATGTAGTGATTACCTAAGCTTCTATATCGGTCAGACATATCTCTTAAAAAAAAAAAGATTTAAAGAACACACACTCAGAAGTGCATTATTGACAAACTCGGCTTTCGCAGAACATCTCATGGACAAAAACCATAAATTCGAAGACATCCATACCAACTAAGAATATTAAATTTAAGTCATAAAAGCAGTTATATGGATGCGATCGAAGAGTTTGAGATTTACAAGAGCAAAAAATCAGACGCACCGTAACTGATAATAATGAAGGGCGTGCTACTACTGATGAAGACTCCGCAGTCCGGAATTCAACGACATATGAGTCGCACGTATCGTTTGGCCAAACCAAATTTCATCGTACGTATTTTAATCGTGTAATTGTGTTCAGTGTTTGTGACGTATGTTTTTAATGTTTTGTTTTACTTTGTGACGACCTCGACAGAGGGATTTAACAATTTTTATTACAGCCTGAAGATGAAACAATAGAGTTTCGAAACCGCAGTAGCCTTTACGGGGTGAGTAGATAGACCACTGACGGGAATAATACGAGTAGGTCATAATTCTAATTACTTAAGATATATCTCAAATTTTCATTTGAAGGTTTTTAGTTATAAATAAGAGTAAAAACAAAACAATCTTTGGTTTCATTTCGGATATGTAATATCAAATGTTTTCCTTACTGAACATAACTTGTCAATAAAATCATCGTCAGAAGGATCGACAAATACCAGCAATGCTACCAGATTTCTGAATATGTTTTCATAAATTATTTCTAAAATGTTGATCACTACGACCACATTTCGAACAGATTTTTCGATTAAATAAAAGAAATTTACTTTTCGACAGTAAATGGAAAAAGTAAGGTGTTATAAGGGAAAAAAATGTTTAATATAAATTTGTGAAACCGTTTCTCAGTAAAAAGCGGACAGAATAGATGTTTTTGCGTTAATTAGAAGTGAATCGGGTATTTTGAATGTCCGCCATTTTGTTTCAAATTAGTGCATGGCAGTTTGTGATTGTTTAAACCTATTAACAGCTCTGTATATTATCGTAAAAAGGTCCATGGAAGGTTTATGCAAATATGACAAAAAAATGTAAAAAAAGAGATTTTCTTGTCACAGAAAGAAGCCATTTTGAACTACTAGAAAGATTATTTTTTTAAATCCCAGCCTTATTTCTCTTTTAGACCATAAAGGGTGTAACTATGCAAAATTTCAACTTCCGTTGTCCTTGTCGTTCTTGAAATACTGCGATCTCTTCCTTCAGGTAAACATTAAAAACCTTCAATGTTTTTTGAAATATTTTCCTTATTTACAAAAGAATTGCTTTTGTTTCAAACGTACACTGATTTTAAATTTTGCATCTTCATATGCGATCATTAGGGATATAACTGAAAGTACAGTATTGTTTGTGCATTTGCTTTTTGCCATAAGGCAGAATATTGAAGCTGGGACGTCTTGACAGACGGAAAAAGCAAACTTTACTAAATGAATTAAAGTATATAACCACATGGAACTACAGGTCCAAATAGAACGTGTTGATCCATTACACCGCTAACGACAAAGTGTAAGTATTGGTAACTAAATAAAAATAATTCAGTTGAAATTTATAATAAAATGTATTTTACAATAGTTGCACAGTACAATAATTTAAAATATATTCCATATCTGTTTAAAAGTGCGAATTTTACATATTTACAAAGAATGTTTGGATGCTGTTGTGAAGTTCTAGGATAGAAGTCATAGTTCGGCGTGATCTCTTACAATATCTTCTGTTTCGGCCGTCAGTAGGTACAGTCATGTCCGCAGAACTAGAAATAGTAGAAGAGATGCGAAGACCGTTGTACTGGGATGCGATGTTGATGCCGAACCTTTCACTGCAAAAATATAATATGATTGTAACTTGTGCGTGAAATTGTTTATACTAGTAGTTCAAAGAACAATATTCATAATTAATATACAAAGCGCTCTACGACAGCGCTCGTAACTTTTTCCACCAATTTAAACGGTAACCGTAATATTTACGAAAAATATTACTTGACCAAATTTATTGGACATTTTATGCTCTATCTCAGTGAAGCTATCAAAATTATGATAAGTTTTGCTGTTCAGCCAGTATTACAGCCTCTACATTATCAGCGACTAATTTTTTCAATTTTAAATCAGAGCACGCTTCTAGAAACGGAAGTAAATAAGAAAAATATTTGCACAAACGTTTTTACAAGATACTTACACAACATACAAGATAATTACAAGATACTTTCTTAACAAACTTCAGAATAATCAACCATTAAAATTGCTAATACTCGTTTCCGTTAAATGAGAGGCCGTCATCTTGAAGCGGAAGTAAATAGGAATAAATGTCATATATGTCATTGATATCTTCGTACCAAATGTCAGAGCAATCGGTTGATGTATTTGGCTAAAACTGCGTACACTTTTTCTTGTAATTCAGAGGCCGCCATCTTGAAACTTAAGTGAATGGGAAAAAATCTCACACATTCATCGTCATGACTTTATACGAGGTACCTCCGTACAAAATTTCAAAACAATCGGTCAATGTGTTTGGCCAAATCTGCGTAATAAAAACACACACGCACAAACCAAATACTGAACGGTCGAGTTGAAACAGAGACATCGCTTCACTCGATCAATTGACTGATAAGTAATTTTTGAAAAAAGTACTGTATAAGGGAAAATATTTCAGATGAAATGGTTCAATTGTAAAGGAGATACTGGTTAATTTCCAAGAGCACTGAATGTTACTATAGTGAGCCAAATTTTGGAAGCTGTGAACTAAGAAACCTGGTTGTGAATGTTGGAAATATATGTCATTACTTTATTGCTAACAACACTTCTCTACTATAAAAGAAGTAATTTACCAGGCCTTTAAGACTGTTGTTTCACGAAGCTTAGTTTATATTTACCTGAAGTTTATGTCGTGTATCTTAGTAGTCCATGTAAAAAATTGTGATGAGCTGGAAATGGTTTAGGTAATTACTCGACCTGTAAAGCTAACTTAATAGCAAACTCACCTAACAGCATCGCCTCTCTGTTGTCCACCATTGGGCGTTCCACCACACTCTCCCGGTTACCTTTCCATAGCACAGGCGATACGTTTGCAGTACAACGTATCTTCATATTCCCTTCCTGGAACAGTCTGGAGGAGACAGGAACTCTTAGCCCTAGAGAAGTTGTTATGAGGCCATGCATGTGAACCACCTTCGGGTGTGGGTACAGATGCTCAGGGCTTGTCACCTGAAACACCAGGACGTTTACAGCGGTGAAATTGTTTCTTATTTAATAACATTATCATGGATTTTGCAAACCAACAACCACATAAGTATGGTCAAATAATTTGACATTAATATATGAGTTTAAATGCAAAATGAGTTAATGTTCAACATAGGCTTAATTGTTTTAAGTGGAGGAGAAAGGTGTGCTAAATTAAAATACGATCCTTAATAACAGTTCAAACTTCCTCATCCACTAACGTCCCCACTACTCGCAATGGAAGTCTCCTTTCAAACTTTAACTCTTTTCACATGACTTAGTGCAAAGGAGGACATTCTTATAATGTAAACTGCTAAACGAATAAAGTGTGAAACCCTAAAAGTTTTAACGCTTTCATCTTGTTTATTTGTCCTGTGCCTTTAATCAATTCAAGAAGGGTTTTACCTCCAGATCGTTGATGTACCAGTGCAGCACCGACGCCGGGTAGGACTTGGCGGAAGTGCAATTTAGATTGATTTCGTCGCCAATCGTGTACTGTTTCTTCTCGCCAGTTATGTGCGGTCCGGCGCTTGGAAGATCTGAAAAATTAATGCATTTAAAAAAAAACAATAGAGAGAAAATGTCGATGAGGGAAAAACACATTTTAAGAGGTTTTATTTCTTACAACAACTAAAATTGAATCTATTTTTTTATTTTCAAAAAAAATTGAAAGATTTATACTGTTTTTATGAAATGCTTGTTAAAATTTAAACATTTCTAATTTATAAAAATATGTTATTTAATCTAATTTTCCATTTTCCAAATTGTTTTGAGAAAATTTTTTAGCTATAAAATATTGAAAATTCGAGTGTACATAATTTTTGTTCTGTAGTGAAAGCGTGCAACTTTTCCAAAACTGTGCCACGTAAATATCCAGCTAAAACCATTTTGAGCTTGTCACTGTTTCTTCTAATTTTACCTTAAACTTATATTTTTCTATTTTTATTCTTAGTAATTGCAATTCAAAAAATCACATTGGAATAGCTGTGAGTCTCATAAATGCATGTATTTTTTTAATAACTTCTGGATGACAGAGAGTTGTAAAAGCATTTTATAAATAACAAGTTTTTTGTTATTTAGTCAATCTATTTCCAGTGTGTATTTACCTTTCAAGATCATTTCAAGTAACGACTTTATAATATTTGTTATTGAAAGGCAATATTCATTTATACAATACATAAGAAACCGAATTACTTCAAAAGTGTATTTTTCTCGTTAAAATAATGAAAAAAGTTATTTAAACTACGTTCAAAAACGAATTTTTAATAGCTATCTGTCTTTTTGTTTTTTTAGTTATTTCCCTTTAAAATGTTAAAATAACTGCCATATTAAATTGATTATTGGAACAAGTTGATTATTGTTTTTAAAATCAGTTCTTTAAATTTGAAAGACATCAGGGATGCAAAATTCAATTCAATCGGTTTGTCCGTTCTGAAAATATAAATTATTTAGTAACAAATAGCGTATAGAAGGAAAAATAAATCTTTCCAGTCATATGTGTATATGCACGTTTTTCATTAATTTTATAACAATAACAGGCAATAACACATTTCCTAATGCGTTAACATGTAAATAATAAGGGGACTTTAAAATTACAGTATATTTGACCGAGCGGAGCGTGGCCTTTGTTTAAACTCGACTGTTTGGCTTTTAGTTTGTGTTTGTGTTTGTTTATCACGCAGTTTTAACCAAATGAACTGACCGAATTGCTTTTAAATTGGAGAAAGACATAAATTTAAAATAAATTTGATGCAGTTACATTTTTCATAAATATTACAGTTACCGGTTAAATTGGTGGAAACGTTTACGAGCTCATCAGGGCTCTGTCAGTCAGGCCCTTACTGCGAGGTATACTGTTCTTTGAATTACTAGTAGAATTTGATTCGTAAAAAAATTGAAAGAAAGTTACATTTATGAAGTCTTTATAAAGAATACTTCGTTCCCGTCAGATAAATATAAATTTAAGTAACTGTATTTCGACAGAGGTAACACTTACAGACAACTTCCATGCGCCCTTCACTCTGAACCGAAGCGAACGACGGCGCTTCAGCGGACACTTCGCAGCGGTAGTTCCCTGTTGTCTTCAGCGTGACAGAACGCAGCGTGACTGTCGTATTCCCCGACTCTTTGTGCTGTAAAACATAATTAAATTTAATTGCGTAATTATATAACATTTACGTTCAGTTTTATTTTTCAGAAACTGAATTTCTACAAATGCAAAAGTTGATACCAAATGTTCCGAAAATAATTCAGGTAAATCACCTTCGTTTACGTTTAACTTCTTGTAACTTAAAATTATATAATTATAACAGCGGCAGGTAGGCTTATATAATTTAAGCATTTAGGCCGAGAATACCTGATTTGTTGTCAGACGAAGAAATTATAACTCCACTTACGATTTGGCAACATTGGACATGGGCTCAATATATTGTTGAATTATATCCTGCACTTCGACAAACTTTCTAATCATTGTAGGCTAATATGTTTATCTTCAGTATCCCGTCTATTCTATATACGAGTATTAAGGTACATTTAAAAGAGAATACGTTTAGAATGTGTGAATCTATTGCAACCATTTTGATACTAACTAAAAACAAGTATTATGGAGGTGCTTCCAGAACCCCATAGGTGGGTGGGTTATTTGTAAATATTGACTGATAGCAGAGTCAATTTCTATTTGGTGTCACAGAGATGAATAACTAACTAAAGAAACAAATATTGCAGGTTTAAGTAACCACCAGCATTCCCATACGGAGGAAGGGTGAATAATTTTTATTAACGTGCATTATTGTCAAATTCATAATTTTTTGGATAGCAGAAATAAACAGAGATAACTTTAATGCTATTTTGTTTTTACCCTTTTATCGCCTACAAAGTTCAGCCATGAGGGTAACAAAATGTAAACAAATTTAATGAGAGGAGTACATGTTTGAAGTATGGCAGATTTTTCCTTAAAAAACTCTATACAGGAGTGTATAGTCTACAGATCATAAAAACGTGCTTCTAACACGTTGCTAAAGGATTTTATAAACTCTTACAAAACTAAGCTATCATACAAAGAAAGACGTCGTCCTGAAAATGCGTGTTTGTCTTTCTAAGCAGAATACCATCACAGCCGTCCCTCGATACTTACGTCAACTTTGATGCCTTCGACTTTGTAGGATATCAACGGAGGGTTGACTTTGGGAACGTAACGATAAAATTCCTCGTTTTCCTTGTACCATTTGACGGCGTACAAGGATTCGCCTTCCAGTTCATACAGACACTCCAGCACGGCCATTTCTCCCCGAAGTTTGTAGGGAGGGACTTGAACCCTGATTAATTTGAGGGAATCGCATCCTGCAATAACATTAACAGTTAAGATACGAGTTTGATTGATAAAATAATTGTTAAGAACAGAAAATATTGTTAGAGATCCTGTCTTCAATTTAACCGTATTTACAAATTTACAAGCTTGGAATAATGGTACTTATGGTATAATGTTTTACCATAAAAATATCTTGGCGACCATGAGAGAAATGTAAAAAAACTTAAGTTCAGTATGGAAGTAATGTGGAGCTTAAAACGGTGTAAAAATATATTTTTGCTTACAAATTTTGATTGCAAGGCTCAAAATGGGGTTAAACAATAAACACAAAATTTTTTAGAAAAAGTAAGATTTACAAAACTGAAATTCAGTGTGTAGTTTAGAGGTACCTCAAAAAAATGATCAAATGTAATTTTGTCCAATTAATTTTATAAGAAAACAAAATTTTCAACAAAGAAATTAAAATATATAAATTTGGAGGCATTTTGAAAGAGATTTTTAACGAAATCATGGTTCACACCAGGTTAAAATCATCTTTGATCAAAGTTTCAAACGCTACAGTTTTAACTCATAAGTGTGGAGTGTTCTAGAGATTGTACAGATCCCGGGTCAGAGTCCTACTACGATGACGTCATAACGTACCTGGGGACAGAAGGAAGTAGAAAGTCAGCGCAACGTGCAGACTTCGACAGACGATTCCGTCGATTAGCATCTCCACACTTTTAGGTTAAGATTTCAAAGTCGCCTTTCATCGTGCAACACCGACTCATTGCTCACCAGCCCCTGACATCCTCTTCTTCGGTTATCATTAGCGCAAAACCTGAAAACAAATTAGTATTAACAATTATAACACATTATTAGTATTAACAAATTATAATTAGTTTAATTAGTCATTTGTATTTCATTTCCTCACTATACCAAGTATGAAGAAGTTTTGTGTTCGGAAAAAATAAATCTATCTTGAAAATTTATTTGATGTTTCAGATCTCCAATGTTCAAACATATTGATCTCTTGTTCGCAACACACACACACACTTTCAATTTACTTACCAATAAAAGCAACATTCAATTCTTGTGTGTGTGTGTGTGTGTGTGTGTGTGTGTTTTTGTGTGTGTATGTATGTGTGTGTGTGTGTGTGTGTGTGTGTGTGTGTGTGTGTGTGTGTGTGTGTGTGTGTGTGTGTGTGTGTGTTTGTGTGTGTGTGTGTGTGTGTGTGTGTGTGTGTGTGTGTGTGTGTGTGTGTGTGTGTGTGTGTGTGTGTGTGTGTGTGTGTGTGTGTGTGTGTCCATGCGCGTGCTCGCGTGCACACACATCTACGTGGAAACGAAAGAAATAAACCGATTTTGATGAAATTTGGCTTATAGAAGACCATTTGTCAATATCCTGGAATATTTTTTTAAATTTAAAAAAAAAATCAAAAAATCTTAAAAAATCTATTTTTTTATAATAGTCTTTACAGTTATGATCAAATGTTGTTGAAATGTAGTCCATAAATATCTAAACAAATACATACGGTCTCATAAATAGTTTTATTTTTTCTCAGTCGGTTTTCAACGACTGCGTGCCTATCTTAAGTGAATTTACAGTCTACCAAACTAAACTAAGTGAATAGTATTGTATTTTTTCAGCCTTAGATTAGGTTGCCTCCAAACAAAATTTTGTAATGTTTGTTTAACAACTGTCGATAGTTTGTACAAAATATATTGCTTACCAACAGAAACAAAATCGAAGTAGTAAATAATGAACTTGGGTAATATAGCCAACTCATTACTTTAAAAACTATTACTTTAAAAACTTGTGTTCGTAGTACTTAAAAGCTAATTTAATTCGTATCTTTGCTGTTTATTTTTGCTCTATTGTGTTACATATATGCCATCTTTATCTATTAAATCATTTTGTACGCAACCACTTAAAATTTGCCCTTTTTACTCATTCCAATATTTTCTAAGCTCCTTATTTATAAGTCACATAGTTAGTATTTTTCCTCACTTACAAATATAAAATTGTATGCATTATTCATATATTTTTTTGTTTAGCTATAATGTTTATACAAACTACTCACATTTGTTAAAATAACACTATAAATCCGACTCGCTGATTGGAGAATACTGCTTAATCCGCTCTCCTATAGAACGCTCTCTCACACAAAATGCATTCACATTTACTAAGTTCCGTTTAGCAATGAAAACAGCAATATTGTTGAAACTCGCCTGAGAAATAATAAAAATATTTTGAAAGAAAACCTAGTGTTTTTATTTCTTCATTTCTTCTCATTGCTTCGTTAATGAGATTTAGTTTTAACAGTTTCAATATAAGTATTTTTTTTATATAAATAAATTTAGTAAGTTTGTATATAAGTAGCCAGTATTAAATAGGATGATATGTGGTTTACTAAATGCAGCTGATCTTTTTTGTAAAAAATATTCTTAGCTTGAAATTTAGTTTATAGAAAACAATTTAATTCAATTATACCTTTTAAAAACAAAGTTGGATGTTGATTACTTAAGATAGAACACTTAGAAGAGGATAAATGGATCGTTAATGGTTTCAAAATGGAAGAAATAAAAGAAGTGATTGCACCGCCCTATCACCAGGATGCAGGACATTTAGTCTTCAATGACGTAGAAAGATCGCGGATAATTTGTGGACGGGCGAAACAAACTGTTTAGAAACGAGGTTAAATTTAAAAGTACAATTAATTTGTTTCTCTTCTAAAATGGAGACATTATTTATTTTAGGATTTAAATATAAAACAGTAATTATAGTAAAAGCATTGTAATTAGAAAGAATAAGTGTAAAATTCAAATTAAACATATTGAATGTACGAATAGGTTCAGGGCCATTGAGTCGCGAGCAATTCTTTGGGAAGATCTTTGCAGAGTTGAATAGACGCGGTTTTTACGTACGTGGGCCATTGCATTATCAGGGAGAGGGGCGGTTGAAGAAGTAATTTTCTTAATGGCAGAAAAATGTGACAGTATCTTGTGTTGCTGAGAAAACCGAGAAAAACGTTTCCAAGATTATTATCGAATTTCCATTGGAATATCCATTATAGTGATACCTATACTCAGAACCATGAAATTTACACCGATCCAAGTTTGTTGGGCTCTTTTTGAGTAATCAATTAAAATTTTAAACTTTTTTTAATATGTACCCTATAAATTATAAACTATAAGGCTAATGTGTAATGAAAATATTGTTACGTTATATCGGCGTAGGTTTAGTAATTCAACCTTTACAGCTGATTTCGCACCACAGATGATCATTCGATAATACTGGCTTACTGTTTCAAATGAGGTTATATTTACTATTATTATTCAGAACAAATTGTAAATAATAATAAATAAAATCATTATTAATTTGACTTTATTTGTTAATATTGAAGTATTAACGAGTTTGATTACGAGGGCTACAAACAACTAAATTAATTATTGTAATTACTTGTGTTTTAATTATGAATTGGTTTTGTACATTAAATAAATTGCATTATGAGTTGTTAAATTGACGTTACCAGAAGGGGTAGAAAGCATAATAATCCTATTATGAGTAATTATTTTATAAATTGTAATTTTCAGTTTAACTTTCATTCAGATTTTTATCAAATTTTGGTCGTGGTATAGGCCTACACTGAGTTTAATGATGATTCATGTACGCAATCATTATTATTTTTTACAATACCAGTAATCAGTAATCTTCTTATTTATAGAAAAAATTATTTTAAAATAACAATATAGTTCGTAAATGAAAAAACCCAGTAACAATGCCCGGGTTTTAAACTAATTGACTTATTTTTATAAAATTTGCGAGGAATTCTGGTTTCTTCATATCTCGAGACTACTTTTTAATATCTCTTCCATTCTAATGGTGGACACTGAACAGATAGTCAAACGACACATGGTTTATGATCCGTTTAATGTCAAGATGACATTTGGGGAGGAAGTTGTGAAGTTCTGAAGACCTAGTATGGTATACAGATAACTCGAAGACAAAGACAAGACAGTGTTGGGGTGTACTGCTAGAGACAAAGGATGAAGAAAGTTATTATCCTGGGACAGCACGCAACAGTATTCCAGGCTGAAGTAATGGCCTTTAGTGACTGTTGAAACGAGCCTTTAAAAAGACGCGTTTTGTACCTGCATCTGCATCTGACTTTACCAAGATCCAAGCCCGGTGTAACAGGTTTTTCTTACCCCCAGGCAAAGTGTACCCCCCGGTACAAAAAGTCCAGGCGATTTGTACCCCCAGTAAGAAAAGCCTAGGCATAGTGTACCCCCGGTACAAAACGCCTAGTCCTTATGTACCGGGGGTAAAATAACCCTGAAAATCAGGTTTAGAGTACCGGGGGTACACTGTGCCTAGGTTATTCTTACCCCCCGAGATCTACTACATATCGGCATATTAAAATGTCAAAGGGGGGTAAACTGTGCCTAGGTTTTTCTTACCCCCATGAGATCTACTATTTGTCGGCATATTAAAACGTCAAAGGGGGTACACGGTGCCTAGGTTTTTCTTACCCTCCAAGGTATCTACTATATATCGGCATATTAAAACATCAAAGAGGGTACACTGTGCCTAGGTTTTTCTTACCCCACCATGAGATCTACTATTTGTCTGCATATTAAAACGTCAAACGGGGGTACACGGTGCCTAGGTTTTTCTTACCCCTCAAGGTATCAACAATATATCGGCATATTAAAACATCGAAGAGGGTACACGGTGCCTAGGTTTTTCTTACCCCCCAAGGTATCTACAATATATCGGCATATTAAAACATCAAAGAGGGTACACTGTGCTTAGGTTTTTCTTACCCCCCATGAGGTCTACTATTTGTCGGCATATTAAAACGTCAAAGGGGGTACACGGTGCCTAGGTTTTTCTTACCCTCCAAGGTATCTACTATATATCGGTATATTAAAACATCAAAGAGGGTACACTATGCCTAGGTTTTTCTTACCCCCCCATGAGATCTACTATTAGTCGGCATATTAAAACGTCAAAGGGGGTACACGGTGCCTAGGTTTTTCTTACCCTCCAAGGTATCTACTATATATCGGCATATTAAAACATCAAAGAGGGTACACTGTGCCTAGGTTTTTCTTACCCCCCATGAGATCTACTATTTGTCGGCATATTAAAACGTCAAAGGGGGTACACGGTGCCTAGGTTTTTCTTACCCTCCAAGGTAACTACTATATATCGGCATATTAAAACATCAAAGAGGGTACACTGTGCCTAGGTTTTTCTTACCCCCCATGAGGTCTACTATTTGTCGGCATATTAAAACGTCAAAGGGGGTTTTCTTACCCCCATGAGGTGCCTAGGTTTTTCTTACCCCTCAAGGTATCAACAATATATCGGCATATTAAAACATCGAAGAGGGTACACGGTGCCTAGGTTTTTCTTACCCTCCAAGGTATCTACTATATATCGGTATATTAAAACATCAAAGAGGGTACACTGTGCCTAGGTTTTTCTTACCCCCATGAGGTCTACTATTTGTCGGCATATTAAAACGTGTGAAGGGGGTACACGGTGCCTAGGTTTTTCTTACCCCCCATGAGATCTACTATTTGTCGGCATATTAAAACGTCAAAGGGGGTACACGGTGCCTAGGTTTTTCTTACCCTCCAAGGTATCTACTATAAATCGGCATATTAAAACATCAAAGAGGGTACACTGTGCCTAGGTTTTTCTTACCCCCCATGAGATCTACTATTTGTCGGCATATTAAAACGTCAAAGGGGGTACACGGTGCCTAGGTTTTTCTTACCCCTCAAGGTATCAACAATATATCGGCATATTAAAACATCGAAGAGGGTACACGGTGCCTAGGTTTTTCTTACCCCCCAAGGTATCTACAATATATCGGCATATTAAAACATCAAAGAGGGTACACTGTGCTTAGGTTTTTCTTACCCCCCATGAGGTCTACTATTTGTCGGCATATTAAAACATCGAAGAGGGTACACTGTGCCTAGGTTTTTCTTACCCCCATGAGGTCTACTATTTGTCGGCATATTAAAACGTGTGAAGGGGGTACACGGTGCCTAGGTTTTTCTTACCCCCCATGAGATCTACTATTTGTCGGCATATTAAAACGTCAAAGGGGGTACACGGTGCCTAGATTTTTCTTACCCTCCAAGGTATCTACTATATATCGGCATATTAAAACATCAAAGAGGGTACACTGTGCCTAGGTTTTTCTTACCCCCCATGAGATCTACTATTTGTCGGCATATTAAAATGTCAAAGGGGGTACACGGTGCCTAGGTTTTTCTTACCCTCCAAGGTAACTACTATATATCGGCATATTAAAACATCAAAGAGGGTACACTGTGCCTAGGTTTTTCTTACCCCCCATGAGGTCTACTATTTGTCGGCATATTAAAACGTCAAAGGGGGTACACGGTGCCTAGGTTTATCTTACCCCTCAAGGTATCAACAATATATCGGCATATTAAAACATCAAAGGGGGTACACGGAGCCTAGGTTTTTCTTACCCCCCAAGATATCTACTGTATTTAGTTTTGTGGTATGTGTTAACTGTAAAACGGTAACAGTTTAAACATTTATTACATATAAATGGTATTGGTAGGTGTGAATTTTAAATGATTAAATTATTTTAAATACCATTTTACTACTTACCTAGTCCAACGTAATTATTTACCATTCATGTGTTAATTGTATAACATTGATGTTTTATGCATTTATTATACATTAGTATGTGTGAATAATTAATGTATAAATTATACAAACTCCATCATACTACTTACCCAGTCCAAATTAATTATTTAGCATTCATTGTACAACAATGACGTTATATACGTTAATTATATATTGGTTGGTGTGAATTGTAAATATTGGAATTATTTTAAACGCCATCATACTACTTACCCAGTCCAAATTAATTATTTATTATTCTAGTGATAATTGTACAACAATGATGTTTTATAAGTTTATTATTTATTGGTAGGTGGGAATAATAAATGTTAAAATTATTTTAAACGCCATCATAGTACTTACCCAGTCCAAATTAATTATTTATTATTCTAGTGATAATTGTACAAGAATGACGTTTTATAAGTTTATTATGTATTGGTAGGTGGGAATAATAAATGTTAAATTTATTTTAAACGCCCTCATAGTACTTACCCAATCCAAATTATTAATTTATTATTCACGTGATAATTGTACAAGAATGATGTTTTTTACGTTTATTATATATTGGTAGGTGAGAATTAAAAATGTTGGAATTATTTTAAACGCCATCATATTACTTACCCAGTTCAAATTAATTATTTATTATTCTAATGATAATTGTACAACAATGACGTTTTATAAGTTTATTATGTATTGGTAGGTGGGAATAATAAATGTTAAAATTATTTTAAACGCCATCATAGTACTTACCCAGTCCAAATTAATAATTTATTATTCTCGTGATAATCGTACAACAATGACGTTTTATAAGTTTATTATATATTGGTAGGTGAAAATTATATATGTTGGAATTATTTTAAACGCCATCATACTACTTACCCAGTCCAAATTAATTATTTATTATTCTAGTGATAATTGTACAACAATGACGTTTTATAAGTTTATTATGTATTGGTAGGTGGGAATAATAAATGTTAAATTTATTTTAAACGCCATCATAGTACTTACCCAGTCCAAATTAATTATTTATTATTCATGTGATAATTGTACAAGAATGATGTTTTATACGTTTATTATATATTTGTAGGTGAGAATTAAAAATGTTGGAATTATTTTAAACGCCATCATATTACTTACCCAGTCCAAATTAATTATTTATTATTCTAGTGATAATTGTACAACAATGACGTTTTATAAGTTTATTATGTATTGGTAGGTGGGAATAGTAAATGTTAAAATTATTTTAAACGCCATCGTAGTACTTACTTAGTTCATATTAATTATTTAGTATTTAAGTGTTAATTGTATAACTGTGTTGTTTTATAAGTTTATTATGTATGGTAGGTGGGAATAATAAATGTTAAAATTATTTTAAACGCCGTCATAGTACTTACCCAGTCCAAATTAATTATTTATTATTCTAGTGATAATTGTACAACAATGACGTTTTATAAGTTTATTATGTATTGGTAGGTGAGAATTATAAATGTTGGAATTATTTTAAACGCCATCATACTACTTATTTAGTATTCATTAGCCATCCAAATTACTTATTTAGTATTCACGTGTTAATTGTACAACAGTGATGTTTCATACGTTTATTATATAGTCTATTGGTAGGTGTGGATTATAATTTTTGAATTATTTTAAACGCCATAATACTACGTAACTAGTAAAACTTAATTATTTGTTTTTAGTTTTGTGACAAGTGTTAATATTATAACAGTGGCAATTTAATAATAACATTTCTAAAATATAATAATGCCCCGTATTAGAGTATCGAGTAGCAAAAATCTCTATGTCTTGTCCGAAAAACATATAATCATATATATAAATACATGGACAAATTATTTATTTATTGCAGCTTCGCCCGCAAATTTAATGTCGGTAATAAAATTTATAATCGATTTACAAAATCAATAATAGTTAATTTGTACATAATATATTTCTTTGTAAAATATTATAAAAAAGAATAAAACAGCACTTTTATAAAATTAACAATTGAAATTTAAATAATTATTTTTGACTGGGTAAATAGTATGATGGCGTTTACAATATTTTAAATATTTATTATTCATACCTACCAATATATAATAAACGTTTAAAATGTCATTGTTATACAATTCAATATTGTATACTAAATAAATAAATTAAACTGAGTAAGAAGTATGATAGCGGTAAATAATTTAAACATTTATTATTTACACCTATCAATATATAATAAAGTTACAAAATGTTACTGTTATACATTTAACACTTTCCACAAAACTAATTCTAAATAATTAAATTAGACTGGGTAAATAGTACTAAGGCGTTTAAAATAGTTTAAACATTTATTATTTTCTCCTCCTACGTAATATATAATAAACGTATATCACGCCACGGTAAAACAATTACACTTGATTATTAAATAATTAATTTGAACGAGGTAAGTAATATGATGGCGTTTAAAATAATTCAAACATTTATTATTCACACCTACCAATATATAACATCGTATAAAATGTCACTGTTATAGAGTTATCACGAGAATGTTTAATAATTAATTTAGGCTGGGTAAGTAGTACGATGGCCCTTAAAATAATTTAAACATTTATTATTCACACCTAAAAATATATAATAAATGTATAAAACGTCACAGTTATACAGTTATTACGTGAATTTTCAATAATTAATTTGGACTGGGTAAGTACTATGATGGCGTTTAAAATAATTCAAACATTTATTATGCACACCTACCAATATATAAAAAAGGTATAAAACGCCACTGTTATACAATTAACACTTGAATACTAAATAAGTAATATGAGCTGGGTATGTACTATAATGGCGTTTAAAATAATTTTAACATTTATTATTCAAACCTACCAATATATATAATAAACGTATAAAACGTCACTGTTATACAGTTATCACGAGAACATTTAATAATTAATTAATTTAGGTTGGGTAAGTAGTATGATGGCTTTTAAAATAATTTAAACATTTATTATTCACATCTACTGGTATGTAATAAAAGGATATAACGTCACTGGTATACAATTAACAATTGAATAATAATTAATTAATTTGGACTGGGTAAGTAATACGATGGCGCTTAAAATAATTTAAAACATTTATTATTCACACATACCAATATATAAAAACGTATAAAACGTTACTGTTATATTGTAATCACGTGAATTTATAATTAGTAATTTGGGCTGGGTAAGTACTATGATGGCGTTTAAAATAATTCAAACATTTATTACTTACACCTACCAATATATAAAAAACGTATAATACGTCATTTTTGTACAATTAACACTTGAACGCTAAATAATTAATTTGGACTGGGTAAGTAGTATGATGGCCTTTAAAATAATTTAAACATTTATTATTCACACCTACCTATATATAATAAAAGGATATAACGTCACTGTTATACAATTAATAATTTAATACTAAATAATTTTATGGACTGGGTAAGTAGTATGATGCCTTTAAAATAACTTAAAAATTTACTATTCATACCTACCAATACCAATTATATATAATAAATGTATAAATTGTCACAGTTTTAGAGTTAACACATATCACAAAAACATATAATAAATAATTAAGTTGGTCTATGAAAGTAGTACAATTGCATTTAAAAAAACGGAAAATGGCATATTTATTTCTGGTACCTAAGCCATTTTTATACTAAATTTCATCTTAATTGGTCCAGTAGTTAAAGCGTAATTAAATAAGAAACAAACAAACTTCGTCACTCGTCTGGTCAAACAAACACACAAACTATCAAAACATATGATTAAGACACGTTTTAATTTGCCGCTATATAGTAGATCTCATGGGAGTGGGGTAAGAAAAAACCTAAACACAGAGTACAACCTTTGACATTCTAATATAGTATCTGTAGATGGTAACTTGGGAGTAAGAAAAACCTAGGCACCGTGTACCCCCTTTGATGTTTTAATATGCCGACAAATACTAGATATCTTGGAGGGTAAGAAAAACCTAGACAACGTGTACCCTCTTTGTCGTTTTAATATGCCGATATATAGTAGATACCTTGGAGGGTAAGAAAAACCTAGGCACCGTGTACCCCCTTTGACGTTTTAATATGCCGACAAATAGTAGAACTCATGGGGGTAAGAAAAACCTAGGCATCGTGTACCCCCTTTGACGTTTTAATATGCCGACAAATAGTAGACCTCATGGGGGTAAGAAAAACCTAGGCACCGTGTACCCCCGTTGACGTTTTAATATGCCGACAAATAGTAGACCTCATGGGGGTAATGAAAACCTAGGCACAGTGTACCCTCTTTGATGTTTTAATATGCCGATATATTGTACATACCTTGGGGGTATGAAAAACCTAGGCTCCGTGTACCCCCTTTTGACGTTTTAATATGCCGAAAAATAGTAGACCTCATGGGGGGTAAGAAAAACCTAGGCATCGTGTACCCCCTTTGACGTTTTAATATGCCGACAAATAGTAGACCTCATGGGGGTAAGAAAAACCTAGGCACAGTGTACCCTCTTTATGTTTTAATATGCAGATATATTGTAGATCTCATAGGGGGTAAGAAAAACCTAGGCTCCGTGTACCCCCTTTTTACGTTTTAATATGCCGACAAATAGTAGACCTCATGGGGGTAAGAAAAACCTAGGCACCGTGTACCCACGTTGACGTTTTAATATGCCGACAAATAGTAGACCTAATGGGGGTAAAAAAAACCTAGGCACAGTGTACCCTCTTTGATGTTTTAATATGCCGATATATTGTAGATACCTTGGGGGGTAAGAAAAACCTAGGCTCCGTGTACCCCCTTTGACGTTTTAATATGCCGAAAAATAGTAGACCTCATGGGGGGTAAGAAAAACCTAGGCACCGTGTACCCCCGTTGACGTTTTAATATGCCAACAAATAGTAGACCTCATGGGGGTAAAAAAAACCTAGGCACAGTGTACCCTCTTTGATGTTTTAATATGCCGATATATTGTAGATACCTTGGGGGGTATGAAAAACCTAAGCTCCGTGTACCCCCCTTTTGACGTTTTAATATGCCGAAAAATAGTAGACCTCATGGGGGGTAAGAAAAACCTAGGCACCGTGTACCCCCTTTGACGTTTTAATATGCCGACAAATAGTAGACCTCATGGGGGTAAGAAAAACCTAGGCACCGTGTACCCCCGTTGACGTTTTAATATGCCGACAAATAGTAGACCTCATGGGGGTAAGAAAAACCTAGGCACAGTGTACCCTCTTTGATGTTTTAATATGCCGATATATTGTAGATACCTTGGGGGTATGAAAAACCTAGGCTCCGTGTACCCCCTTTTGACGTTTTAACATGCCGAAAAATAGTAGACCTCATGGGGGGTAAGAAAAACCTAGGCATCGTGTACCCCCTTTGACGTTTTAATATGCCGACAAATAGTAGACCTCATGGGGGTAAGAAAAACCTAGGCACAGTGTACCCTCTTTAATGTTTTAATATGCCGATATATTGTAGATCTCATAGGGGGTAAGAAAAACCTAGGCTCCGTGTACCCCCTTTTTACGTTTTAATATGCCGACAAATAGTAAACCTCATGGGGGTAAGAAAAATCTAGGCACAGTGTACCCTCTTTGATGTTTTAATATGCCGATATATTGTAGATTCCTTGGGGGGTATGAAAAACCTAGACTCCGTGTACCCCCTTTTGACGTTTTAATATGCTGAAAAATAGTAGACCTCATGGGGGGTAAGAAAAACCTAGGCATCGTTTACCCCCTTTGACGTTATAATATGCCGACAAATAGTAGACCTCATGGGGGGTAAGAAAAACCTAGGCATCGTGTACCCCCTTTGACGTTTTAATATGCCGACAAATAGTAGACCTCATGGGGGTAAGAAAAACCTAGGCACAGTGTACCCTCTTTGATGTTTTAATATGCCGATATATTGTAGATACCTTGGGGGTAAGAAAAACCTAGGCTCCGTGTACCCCCTTTGACGTTTTAATATGCCGACAAATAGTAGACCTCATGGGGGTAAGAAAAACCTAGGCACAGTGTACCCTCTTTAATGTTTTAATATGCCGATATATTGTAGATCTCATAGGGGGTAAGAAAAACCTAGGCTCCGTGTACCCCCTTTTTACGTTTTAATATGCCGACAAATAGTAGACCTCATGGGGGTAAGAAAAACCTAGGCACCGTGTACCCCCGTTGACGTTTTAATATGCCGACAAATAGTAGACCTCATGGGGGTAAAAAAAACCTAGGCACAGTGTACCCTCTTTGATGTTTTAATATGCCGATATATTGTAGATACCTTGGGGGGTAAGAAAAACCTAGGCTCCGTGTACCCCCTTTGACGTTTTAATATGCCGAAAAATAGTAGACCTCATGGGGGTAAGAAAAACCTAGGCATCGTGTACCCTCTTTAATGTTTTAATATGCCGATATGTTGTAGATCTCATAGGGGGTAAGAAAAACCTAGGCTCCGTGTACCCCCTTTGACGTTTTAATATGCCGAAAAATAGTAGACCTCATGGGGGTAAGAAAAACCTAGGCATCGTGTACCCCCTTTGACGTTTTAATATGCCGACAAATAGTAGACCTCATGGGGGTAAGAAAAACCTAGGCACAGTGTACCCTCTTTAATGTTTTAATATGCCGATATGTTGTAGATCTCATAGGGGGTAAGAAAAACCTAGGCTCCGTGTACCCCCTTTGACGTTTTAATATGCCGACAAATAGTAGACCTAATGGGGGTAAGAAAAACCTAGGCACCGTGTACCCCCGTTGACGTTTTAATATGCCGACAAATAGTAGACCTCATGAGGGTAAGAAAAATCTAGGCACAGTGTACCCTCTTTGATGTTTTAATATGCCGATATATTGTAGATTCCTTGGGGGGTATGAAAAACCTAGGCTCCGTGTACCCCCTTTTGACGTTTTAATATGCCGAAAAATAGTAGACCTCATGGGGGGTAAGAAAAACCTAGGCATCGTTTACCCCCTTTGACGTTTTAATATGCCGACAAATAGTAGACCTCATGGGGGGTAAGAAAAACCTAGGCATCGTGTACCCCCTTTGCCGTTTTAATATGCCGACAAATAGTAGACCTCATGGGGGTAAGAAAAACCTAGGCACAGTGTACCCTCTTTGATGTTTTAATATGCCGATATATTGTAGATACCTTGGGGGGTAAGAAAAACCTAGGCTCCGTGTACCCCCTTTTTACGTTTTAATATGCCGACAAATAGTAGACCTCATGGGGGGTAAGAAAAACCTAGGCATCGTGTACCCCCTTTGCCGTTTTAATATGCCGACAAATAGTAGACCTCATGGGGGTAAGAAAAACCTAGGCACAGTGTACCCTCTTTGATGTTTTAATATGCCGATATATTGTAGATACCTTGGGGGGTAAGAAAAACCTAGGCTCCGTGTACCCCCTTTGACGTTTTAATATGCCGACAAATAGTAGACCTCATGGGGGGTAAGAAAAACCTAGGCATCGTGTACCCCCTTTGACGTTTTAATATGCCGACAAATAGTAGACCTCATGGGGGTAAGAAAAACCTAGGCACAGTGTACCTTTTTAATGTTTTAATATGCCGATATATTGTAGATCTCATAGGGGGTAAGAAAAACCTAGGCTCCGTGTACCCCCTTTTTACGTTTTAATATGCCGACAAATAGTAGACCTCATGGGGGTAAGAAAAACCTAGGCACCGTGTACCTCCGTTGACGTTTTAATATGCCGACAAATAGTAGACCTCATGGGGGTAAAAAAAACCTAGGCACAGTGTACCCTCTTTGATGTTTTAATATGCCGATATATTGTAGATACCTTGGGGTAAGAAAACCTAGGCTCCGTGTACCCCTTTGACGTTTTAATATGCCGAAAAATAGTAGACCTCATGGGGGGTAAGAAAAACCTAGGCATCGTGTACCCCCTTTGACGTTTTAATATGCCGACAAATAGTAGACCTCATGGGGGTAAGAAAAACCTAGGCACAGTGTACCCTCTTTAATGTTTTAATATGCCGATATATTGTAGATCTCATAGGGGGTAAGAAAAACCTAGGCTCCGTGTACCCCCTTTTTACGTTTTAATATGCCGACAAATAGTAGACCTAATGGGGGTAAGAAAAACCTAGGCACCGTGTACCCCCGTTGACGTTTTAATATGCCGACAAATAGTAGACCTCATGAGGGTAAGAAAAATCTAGGCACAGTGTACCCTCTTTGATGTTTTAATATGCCGATATATTGTAGATTCCTTGGGGGGTATGAAAAACCTAGGCTCCGTGTACCCCCTTTTGACGTTTTAATATGCCGAAAAATAGTAGACCTCATGGGGGGTAAGAAAAACCTAGGCATCGTGTACCCCCTTTGACGTTTTAATATGCCGACAAATAGTAGACCTCATGGGGGGTAAGAAAAACCTAGGCATCGTGTACTCCCTTTGACGTTTTAATGTGCCGACAAATAGTATACCTCATGGGGGTAAGAAAAACCTAGGCACAGTGTACCCTCTTTGATGTTTTAATATGCCGATATATTGTAGATACCTTGGGGGGTAAGAAAAACCTAGGCTCCGTGTACCCCCTTTGACGTTTTAATATGCCGACAAATAGTAGACCTCATGGGGGTAAGAAAAACCTAGGCATCGTGTACCCCCTTTGACGTTTTAATATGCCGACAAATAGTAGACCTCATGGGGGTAAGAAAAACCTAGGCACAGTGTACCCTCTTTAATGTTTTAATATGCCGATATATTGTAGATCTCATGGGGGGTAAGAAAAACCTAGGCTCCGTGTACCCCCTTTGACGTTTCAATATGCCGACAAATAGTAGACCTCGTGGGGTAAGAAAAACCTAGGCACAGTTTACCCCCCCTTTGACGTTTTAATATGCCGATATGTAGTAGATCTCGGGGGGTAAGAATATCCTAGGCACAGTGTACCCCCGGTACTCTAAACCTGATTTTCAGTTTTTTTTTACCCCCGGTACATAAGGAGTAGGCTTTTTGTACCGGGGGTACACTATGCCTAGGCTTTTCTTACCGGGGGTACAATTCGCCTAGGCGTTTTGTACCGTGGGGGGTACACTTTGCCTGGGGGTAAAGTTTGCCTGTGACACCGGCTCTCTGTCATTGGTGGATTATCAAGCAACACCAGACAAGATGGGATAACCTTCATTGGCGGTCAAGTCCCTCTGGCGAAGTCGTTACAAAGTTAACAAAACATTGAAGAACTTATCACAATTGTACATAATTACATAATTTTGTTAAATTAAAATTTAGTTTGGGCAAACATCACTACCGTGCAACTTGTATGTCGGTACAGTTCAGAAGGCCAAACTAAATTTTATCTAAATAGGATTATGACCTGTTTTCTTTCGTCTAATGGTATTTTTTACTCACCTCGTAAAGGCTACCAGGGTTTCGAAACCTTACTATTTCATCTTCAGGCCGTAATACAAAAAGGCGAATGCTACCATCTATTGAGATCGTCATAAAGTTAACAAAACATTGAAAACACTAAACACAATTACAAGATTTTTATTATCGATTTTTAACTACTATTAACGATTTTACCGTTGTGCATTTTATTAAAAATTGTGTTTAATGTTTTTAACGTGTGTCATCAATGTTTTGTTAACTATGTGGCGACCTCGATGGAGAGACTTGACATTTTGTATTACGGCCTAAAGATGAAACAGTGAGGTTTCGAAATCGCGGTAGCCTTACGAAGTGAGTAAAAAAGACCACTAGACGGAAGAAAATAAGTCATAATCCTAATTATTTCAATGTGTGGTCCGGTGGCTAAGTTACAGTAATAAATTTTTTTGCGTTTTAACAAATTCGTATAATTGTGTAGTGTTGTTATATATGTTTCAATGGTTTGTTAACTTGTTGACTTCGCCAGTGGGATTTGATCAATTGTACGTCCTGAAGATGAAACCGTAACGTTTCGAAACCGTGGTAGCCTATATGAGATGAATTAAAATCGGTCAAAAATTGTTTAAACCTAATTGTTTAAATACGTGGTCCAATAATTGTACTACAATAATGCAATTATTTACAGTAATCATACTTCACTTAAAAAAAAAACTAAGAAGAGTAAACGGCTATTTGCCACTAAACTCACAGACGACTGAGGTGCTTTCAGTTAAAATATTAATTTCGACATATAATTAGAACTGTGTTTTGTACATGCTGTGCATGGTAGCATCACTTTTAGTTTTAACGTATT
The DNA here is from genome assembly GCA_022606455.1 of Callitettix versicolor. NCBI lineage: Eukaryota > Metazoa > Arthropoda > Insecta > Hemiptera > Cercopidae > Callitettix > Callitettix versicolor. The sequence continues at coordinate 82,140,666 of CM040186.1, forward strand.
TTAAATAAACGTAGCCTGAAATATGGATTCAGTAACTGTTACAAAGAACTTGTAACGCCGGGAAAGTTTTCCCATTAATCCTACGCTTTTGTTCCGACCTGTAATACTTCCTATATGAATGTAACATAACCTAATTTTGTAACAGCTTTTTCTTATACGGATATAACATAACCTAACTTTGTAAAGGCTATTTCCTATACGAATGTAACATAACCTAACTTTGTAACGGCTATTTCGTATACGAATATAACATAACCTAACTTTGTAATGACTATTTTTTAAAATTTAATGTTGCAGATTTAAGGGCAGGATCGGCATTCATTTCAGAGGCTTGTCTTACCAGAATGGTAGCTTCGAGAGGAACTTTTCCAATAGCAATTCGCTAATTAGAAAGTCCCAAAATAAACTGCATTGAAAAACCTTCGAAGTTAGTTTTACGTATTTGGAGTCGCGAATGGAAACTTATTCTCAAGTTGTTTAATTAAAATGTGAATGGTTGAGCGTTTCAGCCTTAAATCAGGCTGATTTTAGTTGAAAAGTAGTTTCTTTTATTTCGTAAATCCAACGACCTATTTAAAATGTTTCACTTCATCCTTGTTAAGTCTATTCACTCAGACAGGGAAAGAAACTCTAAAACTACACTTATCCAGACAGATTCAGTTGCCGAGCGGAATACTCAATCGGATTTGGAATCTGAAAAGTTAAATTGGGTGGGCTTTTAGAATCAGATATTTTATTTTACCTTCTGGCTATATGTGTTAGTTTTCAGCTATCGTGTGTAAGAAAATGTATTTTTTTAGCTCGTAGGTAAAGCCAAGAGCCATTTAAAATTCGTGCCCGTGTACGACTGTTTGTCGGTAACCCTTACTCGTAAACAATGTAATAAACCACTAAAAAATAAAACAAACAAATTAAGTTGTAAAATCTTAAGGATAAAAAATATTGTTTATTTTTATTTATCTAATGTGTGGCATGTCATTTGAAACAAAAATGATACTGATTCTGATATATATATATATATATATATATATATATATATATATATATATATATATATATATAGGATAACGCAAAATACATAGGATACAAAAATGATACTGATTCTGATATATATATATATATATATATATATATATATATATATATATATATATATATATATATATATATACATAGGATAACGCATACAGGAGAAAGATGCTCGGTTGGAAGGTCCCAGAGAATGAAATCGCAAAGAGAGCAGGGTAAAATGGAAGGAGGAGCGGAAGAGAATCCATGGGGACAGGATGAGGGAGGTGTGGAGGATTAGAAGGAGCAAGACATGAGTCGGAGTGCTTTGCGTGATCCAACAGGGTCTATACGCAGATAATAATAATAATAATAATAATATATATATATTATATATATATATATATATATATATATATATATATATATATATATATATATATATATATAGACAGTTTAAGTTTTCGTGTTTCTAATTTTCACATGTTAGATCAAAAACATCTCGACCAGTTGTAAAACTAATTTGGATAAACAAATGGAATTTTTGGGATTTCTTTATATTTTCAATGTTTAAAATTTTTATTCACCTCAAAAAAGCGTGTTTTTAAAAATTTATGATCGACTTTAGAATGATGTTTTAACGCCATATGACCTTATTGTGATCTTATGATATATTGTGAGTAAAGTAAGTAGAGTACGACTCCAAAGTCGTTTTTTGCGGTTGGACATCAAATATGGTTAACAAAAAGAGCACCAAAATCGTAAGCCAAAAGCAGTAAAGTCTGAATCCCGGCGGTTTAGACGACACGGGAGTCATTTAATCCATGCTTGTTAATGTGTACTTTAAATTTGAACCTAGGTGTTTATGGACTTATTTAAATAGCACGTGCTTGACCATTTACGTTTAAAAAATGGCTACCACAACAGACGATTTGGACCTCAAATGAATTTATTTATATTATTTCTAAATTTGAAAGAAATATCGCTAATGTAGTTATTGTTAAACAATATTATAATTTAAAAAATACAAAAACCATTAACCATATTACAGTACTGTATTTTTCACGCATAATTATGTAAAATGAAACTAATTATGTAAAACTAAAATTAGAATTAAATTAAAATTTTGTAAATTACGATTATTCTTTAAACGTAAAAACAAGAAGAAATTCAAAAAAAATTTATTTTATGTATTTTATTTATCAGGAACATCCTTAAAGCTTAAAAAATTATCATTTTCAATATTTTGATTTCGAAACTTTTATAACAGATTTTGATGAAATATTAGGCCTACTCATTTTTAGTTGTTGATAGTTGTCGAAACAATACTTGAGTTGCTAATACCTCCCAAAGAATTAAATTGTTCATGAAAAATCGGGGAAAATCGATATAATTTACCCAAACTGGTTTATCAAGCATTTTTCAAATTTTGATCATGTAAAAAGACATAACCTCAAATCAGCGTAACAAATTTTTTTAAAAAAGAAAATTTAGGTTCTAACGTAGATCGAAAATACATTCCGACCTCCGTGGTTTGAGTTTTTAGATTTACTCTGGAATTTTAGGTCTCTTTTATTTTATTTACAGGCATCGAGTTCGGTTCTGTATGTTCACTATTAAAATATGTTCAAAAAACGAATAAACCTATTTTTCTTGTGAATAGCTCTAAATTGGATTTTTAAAGGATATAGCGATCCTTAGTTTTGTTTGAAAATGTTTGAAGTAAATTCACCGTTGGAACAGATGTAGACAAAATAAAATGTCTTTTAAGCCAAACAACGTTTTTTACGTATAAATGAGGAACTAGCATTGACGGTAATTAGAATTAAGACGGAAAACCTAAGGTTGCCAAAGTCTGCACTGTAGAAAACAAAGTTTGTATTAAAACAAAACGTGATTAAAACATTATCCAATCACAGAAAAACAAATAAAACTAATAATTTGTTTCCAGGTTAAACAGAACACTCTTGCCATAAATGAAACTTAATTAAAACCGATATAAATTAAACATACTGTATATTTTAATTGAAAACTTTATAATTAATTTAAAGTAATTTGTTAGCTTATCCTTTTTACACAATCTCATTTAGTTCAAATATTTACTGTTTGAAAAGTGTAATTAGGAATTGTATCAGTTATATTGAATGAGTAGATCAATATATTGTTATTATTTTACAGTGTTTTTGTAAAATAACATTTTCATTTTTTTTACGTTTATTACAATGAAATTAATTATAAGTTTGGAGAAAATAATTAAAAGTAAAAAAGTTTCTATGACGTTTTATTGCCATTTATTAACTTTGCATTTTCTACTATTTAGATTTGTCCTGAAACCTTACGTCATTATTAGCTAGTGTTATTTTCTCTAAAAAAATATTTAGTTGAAACAATCTGTCCTGTAAATCACTTTTTGAATGATCGTTATGAATTATGTGTGTGTGTGTGTGTGTGTGTGTGTGTGTGTGTGTGTGTGTGTGTGTGTGTGTGTGTGTGTGTGTGTGTGTGTGTGTGTGTGTGTGTGTGTGTGTGTGTGTGTGTGTGTGTGTGTGTGTGTGTGTGTGTGTGTGTGTGTGTGTGTGTGTGTGTGTGTGTGTGTGTGTGTGTGTGTGTGTGTGTGTGTGTGTGTGTGTGTGTGTGTGTGTGTGTGTGTGTGTGTGTGTGTGTGTGTGTGTGTGTGTGTGTGTGTAGTTGTATGTTAACACTATCACGTTCGCAAATTTGGTACACTATTAATTCAAAGTCGATTTTGATATTATCTTGAACAATTCGATTATCCGGAAAGTAAAAAATGGCGGTCATTTAATATCTTTTAAAAAATCTTAAGAATTCGTCTAAGAGTTTAAGAGTTAATAGTTTAACAATTCTTGTATTTGCACAACACAATTTTTGAGTGTCTGTTAGCTTCACAATAAATATTAAAGTTTGTGTTAAGATTTCTAATTTTTATTTTTAGTGAAAATACGATTTTTTTTTTATTGTAAGGGGAAAAGCACATTGAGGCTATTATCGCCTCCCTAAATGTAAGTGAGTGTAAACAGTTAAAGTCGTAAGTGTAGTGTTGTAAGTGTAAGTGTGTGTTAGACTCGGGTATCGCGAGGGACGTCTAAATCCTCTCAATAGGTGCAGCTAGTTCGCACCCCCTGCAGATGATTAATAATTCCGTACAGGATAGGATTAATAATTCCCTTAAATTTATTAAAACACGTCAGCGAAACAGCTGCCTGTAGCGATTATCTTTCATACACAGTATTATTATGCTAAGCATTCCGATCGGTTTTGTTCCAAAAATAAGGACCTGCTTTATTTAAACTACATATATGGGGTGCCTACACGTTCGTCAGAACACTACGGAATTCTTACTTCTCATAATTTTCCATTTTAAGGCTTGCAATAAAATAAAATTGACTTAAAACTGATCAAAGGTTTGTTAATTAAATTCCAGGAACAGTGTAAAGTTTCCCTGTAAGAGTGCAGCACAATGCAGGCATAGGTGACAAATAATTAATTGTGTGTACCAAAACAGCTGATTGCTAAAAAAACCATTGTTGAAAGTAATATTTAAATTATTACTGTATCCAAGGATTAAATAATTATTAACTGAATCAGTTTTGAAAGTACAAACGGTAAGACACTCTAGGCTAGTTCTAATATGTAAATGCTATTAAATAAAAACTCTGCTTTTAGTAAACAGTAAAATACTAATTTATGTACGTAATGTAAAATACGGTTACAGTAGTTTTCATTTAGTAGTATTAAGTAACCCAAAAATAATCAATGACATTGATTTATTAACAGATCGTACAAGTATTAAATATGACATCTGTTTTAATGGAAGTTCATACTGACTAAAAGTAAGGATGTATGGTAAGACATGTATGGTTTTGCAAGGATTTAACTAGGAAGAGATGTAAATTAATCCTAATGTATACAAGTATTGAGTTAAAGATTATGTATAGTGTAGTAATTAAATACCAGCCAATGGTATTATTTAAATTATTTTATTTACAGAATTCGTGTTTTTTACCTTCAATTACGGATAATGATTTCATAAAAATAGTTCTAACCTGTTTCCTTTTCGTTCATGTAGTAACTAGGAAAGTAAAGATTGTCACATATTCTACATATTTATAACGATTACTATAACACTTCAACTTCCTGCTGTACAGTGTTGTATGTTATTCATTTATTTTTTTTAATAACTACGAAAGCTCGCACGGGTTCACTAGTTATTAAGACAAGAACTAGAATCACTCAAAGAAAGAAGACGTTATATATTTTTAAAGTAGTATTCGTCGACAAATGTTTAAACACCTTTATTCACGTCATAGTGTAGAGTGAATGTTACTAAGAAATCCAGAATTTAATTTAGTGTCCATGTTCAATAAAAATACTGCACCTGCAAGCCAATACGTTAGAGACTTGAAGTAATTGAAAAACTTTAAATGTGGGTCGTTCAGCACGTAGCGTTTTGTAAACTTGAAAATTGGAAATATTTCCCTGGGCACGGGACATAGGCGCGCTCTGGACGTTACTGTTTACAACTTAGCGCTTACAGTTGTTCAAGATGTTTAATAAATACTGCAGATACATTAAACAAACTTTCTTATACACAATTCCGCAAAAAATCCCTTCCGAAAGCGTTCGTTTAAAAACCTTCGAAATCAACTAATTTGTTTGTAATGGGTTCTTCAGGTTTTTTTCAATGCTTCGTTGTACTGGTGAATAAAGTTTTGTAACTGGACTGAACCTAATAACTTTGAAATAAAAGACATTTAAAGTCGGAAAGTTAATTTATTTTATTTCAAATTTTCTATAAAAACTTGAGTATACTTTATGACGAAAATTCAATCGAATTCTGATAAACGAATTCGTTTTATCAGTATGACCGCCAACGCCACCACCACGGTCACCGTCACCGAAACGGCCAACGCCGCCACCACCACCACCACCATCATCGTCAAAGTCACCGCCATCACCCCCACCGCCACCGCCACGGTCACCGTCACCGACACGGCCAACGCCGCCACCACCACCATCATCGTCAAAGTCATTGCCACCGCCGCCACCAATACCACAGTCATCGTCGAAGTCACCGCCACAGACACTACTACGGTCACCGTCATCGTCATAGTCACCGCCACCACCACCACCACCACGGTCACCGTCATTGCCACGGCCACCGCCGCCACCACCATCGTCATCGTCAAAGTCACCGCCAACGCCGCAACCATCACCACCACCACGATCACCGTCACCATCACGGCTATCGCCGCCACCACAACAACCGTCATCTTGAAAGTCACCAGCATCACCACCACCGTCACCGTCACCACCAAGGCCATCGGCGACACTACCATCACCATCACCGTCAACGCCACCGCCACTGCCACCATTGCCACCACTGCCACCTCTACCACCACCGCCATCACCACGGTCACCGTCACCACCACGGCCACCGCCGCCATCGCCACCACCACCACCTCAACGTCGCCATTATCATCATATTATTATTTTTAAATATAGCTATTCAAAAACCTGTATTTTTTTTTATTTAGCTCATTATATAGTGACGAGTCTGGATCTTACTATGACGGTAGTTCCAATAATTCACGCCAATACAAAAACAAACTACTGTACTAATATAATAAACGGATTTTCTTGCCACCGTTCTCTCTTTTCATTAGGCTACAGTTTTGCTTAAATAAAAGTACCACAATACACGTTGCAACTTGTTTAATTAGTGTGATAATTCAAGTGCGCCACGTGAATGCAAAGCTCTGCCTTTGAGTTAAACTGAACTTGTTGTACGGCTTGGTGAACCCTCAGCTTTAATTATGTTTTTAACGGATAATAGAAGTCCATTGTTTGCTCGTTAATACTGCACTAAGCGACAAAGCTAACACAATATGAAAGAGTGAAGGTGTAGTAACACTTCCGATTTATGTAGTTCAATGGAATTTCAAATGTACAATTTGTGCATTAAAACAAAACTTTGGTTTTACTCACAAAAACTTGTAATTTAAATATAGCACTGCATAAACATCTGAATTAAGTTGATACTACAGCTGAAAATAGGAAAAACGTTAATTAAAATTAGGTCGGAAAAAGTGGTTTTGACTTGTCAATACACATAGCTAGAGACTTAACTAACTGACGAATTTCTATTTAAATTGAATATGACTGATATTTATCATACAATTTTGATTTTTCCATAATTCAATTTTTTTTAATTTTTCAAACAACTTCCTGAAAAATCACCTTATCCACACTAAATACAGTTTGCAAGCTACTAAAAATGACTGAAGAAACAATATAATTTTTTTAAATCGGTTCAATAGATTTTGCTAGCATCTCTCTTTGCTGGAGCCGGTTATTATGTTAAAACTAAGACAATAGTAACAAGACGTAATCGCCAGTGGTTAGCTCCTTATATATTAAGTCAGTTCGCAAGTAACGGGCATCCAGTGCGGTCAGTGATATAAACATCTCTCTTTCAGTTAACGCCGCTTCCCACTAGAGAACAACATTCGGTACAAAAGCCTTTGAAGACTACTTCGCCTTCAAATAACAATATCCGTCGAAATCACGCCATATTGTACATTCCACTCCCAGTTACGTACATTAACGGTAAAATAATACATACTATACACTCCATTCACAGTTAACGGTAAGATTAGACTTATTATACACTCCACTCACAGTTACGTACATTACCTTTAGATATTACACGTTCCACTCAAAGTTACGCACATTATCGGTAAGATTATACTATGTATGCTCCACTCAAAGTTACGTACATTACCGGTAAGATTATACTTATTATATGCTCCACTGAAAGTTACGTACATTACCGGTAAGATTATACTTAAGTATGCAACACTCAAAATTACTTACATTACCGGTAATATTATACTTATTATACGCTCCACTCAGAGTTACGTACATTACCGGTAAGATTATACTTATTACACGTTCCACTCAAAGTTACGTACATTACTGGTAAGATTATACTTATTATACGCTCGACTCAAAGTTACTTACATTACCGTAAGATTGTACTTATTATACGCTCGACTCAAAGTTACTTACATTACCGTAAGATTATACTTATTATACGCTCGACTCAAAGTTACTTACATTACCGTAAGATTATACTTATTATACGCTCGACTCAAAGTTACTTACATTACCGTAAGATTATACTTATTATACGCTCCACGCAAAGTTACTTACATTACCGTAAGATTATACTTATTGTGCGCTCCACTCAAAGTTACGTAGGCTACATTACCGGTAAGTTTAGACTTAATTATTTTTATTCCGCCATCCACCTTTCCGCTCCTCATAAACTCGTATATCGTGAATTAGTGTATCCAATTTTAAACGGGGAGAAAATAAAAAAAATAAACACAAATAAACCAATTAAAATTTATATTCTAACTTTTACTTGTGTAATAAGCTGCCAATAGATGAAACATTCTGTATAAGGTGATAGCTTTCTAAGTAATCGCATTAATTTTCCCGTGTATACTAGAAACATTTTTATTTAACGATTTATTGCAATCACTAACGTGCCTTGAACTTTCTTAAAGTGCCACATAAAGTATTTTCTTGATATTGGCGCTAAACTTATGAATGAATTTTCATTTGTTTAGTGTAAACGGTAAACTTTCTCTCTCTCTCTCTCTCTCTCTCTCTATATATATATATATATATATATATATATATATATATATAAAAACTGCCTCGGTGGCCTAGTTGATAGTACTGGGCTTTCACCCCGAGGAGCCGGGTTCGATTCCCGGCCAGGGCTTGGCATTTTCATACGCCATAAATCATTCCATCGTCTGTATTAGCCCAAGTGTTCACAATAGTCGGACGTTAAATATATATATATATATATATATATATATATATATATATATATATATATATAGATAGATAGATAGATAGATAGATAGATAGATAGAGAGAGAGAGAGAGAGAGAGAGAGAGAGAGAGAGAGAGAGAGAGAGAGAGAGAGAGAGAGAGAAAGAGAGAGAGTGATAAAGAGATTGTGTGTGTGTGTGTGTGTGTGTGTGTGCGCGCGCGCGTGTGTGTGTCTATACCCGCGCAAATAAAACAGTATATTTTAAGAATGCGATTAGCTCTGGTATGCTGCTTACCCCAGTTGGTCAAGCCGTATTGGCTTTAAACTGCCATTAATCACACTTGCCACTACACAAACAAAATTTCAACAACGTTGTTTTTTCAACAATTTGGGTTGAAAAGCAATTCTTTGTGCACGTACGGGACATTCCTGAATGCATTGTGTCTGTGATACGTTGCAAATTTGTTTCATATTCGGCCATTCTGTTTTATTGTAAGTTTAAGTTATTGTGGCATAGTTCTTGTTTCACTTTAAATAATCACTGCATGCACCTGTTTCGCTGACGTTATAGAAGAAAATTTCTGACATTATTTGTTTTATCTCAAAGAATTTTTTTCACAATTTATAAATCTTATTTAACCAACATATTCTAAATTAAAATCAGTAAAAATTATCCTTTCTAAGTTCACAATTACATCTAATAATGCAAAAATGAACCCTGACCGCTGTTAATTTTATTTTCTTACTTTAAAAGTGGATTATGAAAATTTAAAATAGAAATTTATTCATTCTTTGACACCGATTACGATGGCGAAAATATTATTATTTTTTTTAGTTTCTTTTTAATACTTACAATAGTGCGTACACACACACACACACACACACACACACACACACACACACACACATATATATATATATATATATATATATATATATATATATTATATATATATGTGTATTTGTATATAATATGTATATATGTACATATATATATATATATATATATATATATATATATATATATATATAGTTTACCATTTACACTAAACAAATGAAAATTCATTCATAAGTTTACGTTGCCAAGACAATATCAAGAAAATTCTTTGACGAAAGATTACATCCATTTTCAAAATTGCTGTCGTCTAATAATGTGTAAATAATTAAACTATAAAATTTTAATATATTCTTTTATTTAATATCATATACGTTTAAAAATATTCTTAAAACATTGTTGTATATCTTGTTTTTTTTTTTGTTATATTTTTGCATTTTTGTATTTGTGCTATTTTAAAACAGCTGATTCCTATAAATAATAACATGTGATGTTAAACAGAGTACTGTTTCGACTGCTGTAAATTTGAACTAAAGCTGTTAATAAAGTAAACATATTTAATCTATGGCTTAATTCTTCTTAGTTTATTTTTTCCACAAGTGTTAAGAATTAGGATATTTTATTTATTTTTTCATGGCAAGTAACAACTTTACTAACTAGGAAATGGCTGGTATGCACCTAATAGACTGCACAATGCAGTAGCTTGGACGCTAGGTAACTTTCACGAACATTTTCCAAATAGTATGTTACTTGCACAACTTTTGCGAGAATGCAACAGCTCAGAGAGACTGAAAGTTTAAAACCTCAGAAGCTTAATAAACCCGGTCGACTACGTTTCATAAGTACACCTAAATTCGAGGAGACCATGTTAGATGAAATACCTGTCCATCCTGAGGAAAGTACTACAGGTTGCTTTAGAGATTAACGTTAGTAATGTAACGATAGGGAATGTATTACAACTGCACCCTTAGCCTATCACGTTCAGCGAGTTCAAGCTACGTTACCGACCTCTCCGTGTTCGTCTGTTCGTCTGTGTCAGTGGTTTATTCCAAAATGTGCTATTTAACAATTTTTGAGAAATGTTAATTTACCGAAGAAACAAAATTTACAAAAATACCATGTTTGGCTGTTGAAACGCCCCTATTTTATTTTGAATAACTGTCATTAATATCAATTGCCTTTAAATTTATGGTCTGGTGTTATAACTGTTTTTGTTTGTTTTGTTTTCTACTTACAACTCTTAATGTTGAAACATACTTACACTTCTTGAGAAACGATTTCATAGTTTTACTGGAAGATATACCACTAAACATAAAGAAACACTATGTGGTTTGTGCTTGATGTAGATTTAAAGAGTTTAAATCTGATCAGATGATTGATGTAGATCAAGAGTTTAAATTGATGTAGATTTAAATCCCGCCCATTTAGATTTAAAGAGTTCGACAGCACATAAATGAAACATTCTGCAACAAACTGGTTGATACAGGAGGTCCCATTCCATGGCCTCCTAAATCACCTGACTTTAATACCATAGACTTTTATTTACAGGGCCACTTAAAGAGGCGCTTGTATATGCTACCGAGGAAGGGCTGCGTGCCAGAATTAAGAATGGAATTGAAAGGATTCGTCAGACACCGGGAGTTACGACTCAAATTTGTTTGTACGACAAACATCTTCTATAATTTGTTTTTTTTCGTCTGTGTAAATTATTACTGTTGAAATATTACGTTACTGCTTTTATTTGAACGTTTTTGCTTGTTTCATGATTAAGCTATATAAAACTATTTATTTTACTCAACAAAATTAACGTGTAATAATAAAAACGAGTCTGTGCTTAAATTAAATTTAAACAATTATGAATTATATTTAGAAGTTCAACGATGTTTTGTTTATTGACTACACCATCATGTGTACTATTTTGTAATATAGTCAGCTGTTTTAAAACTAGCAAAATATCCCTTTGTAGTGAGTCCTGTGCTAATGTTCCACTATGAAATATAAAAACATCATGTTTGGTAACACGGCACCCTTGTTTTAAATTCAATTACTTCGAAACAAACATTGTTATATTTATAAAAAGAGTTTTCTTTCGCAGTATTTTTAAACCTCTTCTATTTTGTGTTATTTTAATTTAAGGATTTTGAACGACCTTCAATTTGAAATTAGATGAAATATTTTTCAACGTTTTTTCCACTAATATTGTCATACCAGTAGAAATATGATGAATGATTTTCTGTTTTTGAGTACCGTAAACAGATTTTTAATATTATTTAAAAAACACATACATACAAACAGACGGAAAACTAAGAATTTTAGGACATATTTTCTTAGACAAGTTTTTAATCTTGTATTTCTTTTTTTTAATCTCAAGTTTCTCCGATTTGATTCACACGTTGGAAAAAAATAGATTTTTGCAACTTAAATCAGTTGTTACTCTGAAAAATTCTGTTAACAGTTTTCAAACTGCCTTTAAAAATATGTAAGTTTTGTTTTGTCTTTCTAAAACATTTCTGAATATATGATTTAAACATAAAAACCAACTTTAAAATCTGCATAAATTATCATTTTAATTTTTACGATTTAAGTTGGAAACTAAATGTTCATGAGTGCAGAATATTTAAATGCTAATTATGATTGTCGAGATCGGACTTTTATTTTAGTTGGTTATTGTTTTTTTTATCAAGAAATTGTTAAAAGAGTAGATAAGCAACATAAAATAAAAACACTGTTGAAGTGTTTACTAGATGTGAAACTGTTAATGTCGTTTGTTTCAAGTTACGGAGACTGATTCGCGTTATGTGTCTTCAAATTTAAACAAAACTTAAGTAAAATCTATCTGTCTATTTATCAGAATTTTATTACAAAACAACTATTGTAATAAAAATTCCTTCTTACACTTGTAAATAAGGTATTAGGTTTAATAATTGCTTTATTTCCTTAATTAATTAAGGAATGTAATGATTGAATGAATTTAATTAATTTATTTAATAACAGGTAAGTAATTACTTACTTGTATAAGAGTGAGTTTTGTTGTAACTATAATAAACAGTTGTAATTTTGCTATTACTTTAGTTCTAGTTGAAATATTTAAAACACTTTCTGTTATTGTTCAGTGAGATACAGTCTGTTATCAAATTATATCTAAAAAAAAAAATAACCGAATTTTTCTGAACCAACGAAAAACGTCCCGTTTATCACTTCGATGACGTCACGGCTCTAGGTAGCTAACTCGCGCACAACCGAAAGCTAACTGTTCCTTTTGCTGCGCTACCAAGGTGGGAAACGACGACTTGACGCGCATGCGCGCTTCTATTCAAAATGCAAAGTCTTCTATTAAAAAGAACACTGCATCATAGTGCGGTAAAAAAAAATACGGTTTTCAAATCCGTTCTGCACATAAGTAAAGTTTTTGTATAGGTGGAAAGTTTCACTCTTCCGCTAAAATAAGTCAATTAGAAACAGCTGATCAAGAAAATACATATGTGAGAAAAGAAGTAGTTTAAACTGTTTTATTACTAGTAGTTTAAAGAACAGTATAACTTGGCGTACATTAGTAATTAATTGCATGGCCGCAGCTATACGACAGCGCTTTGATGGGCTCGTAAACTTGTCCGTCAATTTAACTGGAAACAGTAATATTTAGGAGAAATGTTACCGAGCTAACTTTATTAGAAATTTTATGTTCTTTCTCAAGAAACAGTCTAAATTATTATACATCTTGCTGTTCGGATAGTATTAGAGGGAACAGTCAGCAACTACACTCTTCATCGTTAAATCACTGTCATTTTGAAACGGAAGTGAATGGAAAAAATTTAACATATATTTCGTTTGGGCTGTATACAAGGTACATTCGCACCATATTTGAAAACAATCGGTCATTGCTAAAATTTTGTACACTTTCATTTTTAAATCTGAAGCTGCCATCTTGGAATGTGGAAGTAAAAGCGAAAATATCTTATAAGTCGTTGGGGTCTTATACGAGGTACTTTCTTGTCAAATTTTAAAACAATCGGTCAGTACGTTTGGACAAAATTGCGTAATAAGAAACCAAACGAAAAAATAAACCCCAAAAACAAAATATACACAAATATTTTTTTAAATCCGATTTTATCATTCGTAAAATGCGATAATATCTAAATTAAAAAAGCATTTACATTTTTCAAATCCGTTTTAAATTTTAGCCTATAAGCTATATTTACAATAGTTAATGAAATTCGGAAATTTAAAATAATAATTTATTAATCTATACAGACTTAAACACTGATTAAAATCACAATACCAAGATATGAATAACGTGTGAGATAAAAAAACCGAATATGTTTATTGTTCTATGGAAATTCGCTTCTATCTTGTCAACGCGACAGCTGTTCGGTGCAATTATTTTATTAGCAAATTGATAACACACTCTCCGTTTTAAAAGCTTGGGATACTAAATTTTGATTTTTTTTTATAGGTTTTAAATGATCATCATTTTGAAGTGGTTGATCGAATTACGTTGGGTGACGGAACTTGTATAAGTTATTATTAAAATTAGTTTTTGTGCAGATTTTTTTTTTTTTTTTTTTAACGTCCGACTATTGTGCACACTTGGGCTAATGCAGACGATGGGATGATTTATAGCCTATGAAAATGCCAAGCCCTCGCCGGGAATCGAACCCGTGTCCTCGGGGTGAAAGCCTAGTACGCTATCCACTAGGCTACCGAGGCGGCTATTTTTGTGCAGAGTACTAGCAGGAACTGAGAAATATAAATATGAAAATTAATGAGTAATATAAGCAAGCGAAGTAACTGGATTTATTATTAAGCTTCCAGACTAAAAAATAACTGATGTAATTGTAGAAAAACAAATATAACAAGATAAACTATTGAAAAAGAAAGAAATAAAGTTATAAATCCAAACTTCTCATTATTAATACACAGCCTATAATACACACTACACAAACATACCAAGTCAATTACCACATATCTCTATAAAACATCCGGAGAAATGGCAAAACGAACTAATATTTCACATTTCATTATGTATGAAGATTGTTAGTTAAAGCCATTGTATCAAATTTTAATAAAAACAAAATGACGATGCCATAGTAAATAGAAAAATGGAACAAACTTAGGCCTGGTGGCCACCAAATTGGAGTTGGGCTGAGCGGAGCGGACTACACATTAAAAACCAACCTCTTCTTTTTTAATAGTAATTATTGTAAGTGCGACCAATGAAAGCAAAACGGAGCTGAGCGGAGACAAGCGGCGTCGCTGGGCTTCGCTTCGTTTTCAGTGGCCGCGCCTACATTAAGCTCAATAGAATCGATTTTGAACGCGTAGTTCGCTCCGCTCAGCGCAACTTCGTTCCGTGTTTAGTGGCCACCCGGCCTAAACATTGATCAAGGTTTTTTGGCTTAAAATTTACTTTTAAAATGTAAAATTGTAAATATAAAAATTCCTGTACTGTTAAGTATGATAGATACTTATAGCTTACGAGGTTTGATGGTTTCTGGAACAGCAACTAAATAGTATATTTTGTAACTAAGCGTCTAATATTCAGTAGACTCCCCCTCAATGAGTTTGTGCAGTCTATTTACTTAGCTCAAAGGTCTACCTTTACCTTCTACCGTAAAGAGCCAAACAGTCATAGATTATTTGACCTTACCGGTGCCGCTTTGCCTACGCACTGCTTATTCGTGGTAAAAATTCCTACACAAACCCGTACACTCTCAAACCGCAGTGCTTCACTTAACTTGAATAAATTATGATTCTTCATATTATAATGAAAAAAATTCCAGAATCTACACCAACATTAGATTTTTTTCTATTTTTCGTTATCCTAATTTTTCGGGACTATAGCGTCCCAAAGAGAAATAAAATAGTTCTCGAAATATTCTGATTAGAAATCTGTGGATAAAAAACCTGGAAATCGTTTACAGAAAAACGTTTTAAAAGCTTATTGCACATCTACACCTTAAGAGATGCAGAGGAAGAGAAAACATGATACATGATTTTTATTTTTAGTTCATTAACGGAATTTTTTGTTTAAAGATTGCAAAAATCCATAAATTTACGTGTATGAGAGTATCGAACAACCAAGAATAAATAAATTACAGACTGTGAATGGGTAGAAGTTTTCCCAGTCAACAATTACACATTCGGTGGCATTTAATAAAGTTTTACGATTTGACCAGCAATATTCAAAGCGCTTACTGTGTTAGGTAATATTGTTGACATGTCTGCACGAATATTATCCTCTTACACGATAACTTCACGTTAAAAACAGCTTAATACCTTTCCATTCAACAGAAATGTTTGCCTTCATAACAATAAACTATGTTGGAGAAATTGTTTGTTTGAAATGTGCATGTGCTATTTATAGATTGTATCGATATCTTAGATCGAATAATAATTTTACAACGCACAGTATTTTATTGGATCCAATTTAGACAATAAGTAATTGTAGCACCGTTATAGTAATGCCCAGACCCGGCTGCGACAAATGAGTACTGATCATGATTTTATGTAATATATATATATATATATATATATATATATATATATATGTGTGTGTGTGTGTGTGTGTGTGTGTGTGTGTGTGTGTGTGTGTGTGTGTGTGTGTGTGTGTGTGTGTGTGTGTGTGTGTGTGTTTGCCGTTTTGGCACTGTAAATACAGTGTAACCGTTTTAAAATATCACTATGCATATTGAGGAACCATATTATTAATACAATGAGTTAAACTTTATTTATATTCTATTTTAAGTGTGTTGGATCTAATTTGTTAACAATTTACAGATTAGGCATGTTAGGTACCCAACGAGATACCCGTACCCGCTTCAAAATATCGACCAATCATGATCTTTAAACAACAATTGATGTCCTATACATACTTTTGAAGTCTGAACACCTACAAGTTCAATTTTGTATAATCAATATAATTTCAAAATTTTAAATGATTATTTATGTAGATTTTAACAATAATTACAGAGTATTTATTTTAATTAATGATTTTTTTGTGATTTTAATGACCCTATTATTGTTGAACGAATTTTAATAGGTAACGACTGTTTCCAAGTTATTACAAAAACCAATTTTTGTACAAAGTTTAGTAAAATAACGAAATAGAATGTAAAGAATTACATAAAGGCACTAAACTGTAAAAAATAAAATATTTATATCACTTTTAAAGATCTTTTAAAAAGTGATCTAAAAGTCAAAGAAGGCGCTAGTTTTGAGGTCCTGGATCTACCAGTGAAGTGACCGATAGATATTCGATGAGTGACCGACCCAGCGAAACGCGGCCTCACTTTCAACTTGACCGTTCGGCATTTAGTTTGTTTGTTTGTTACGCAGTTTTGGCCAAACGCATTAACCGATTGTTTTAAAATTTAGTACGGAGGTAACTTGTATAGAGCCAGAAAGAGCTAAGTGTAAGATTTCTTCTTATTCATTTCTGTTTCAAGATGGCAGTTTACAATAAAAGGTGTTCGCAATTTAGCCAAAATCAATGACCGATTGTTTTGAAATTTAGTATGGAGGTGCCTTGTATACAGTCTGAACGAAGTATATATTTCTCCTTTTACTTTTTTCCAAGATGGCCGTCCCTGATTTAACTACGAAGAGTTTACGTAATCTCGGCTAAATGCATTGACTGATTGTTTTAAAATTTGATAAGAAGGTAACTTGTGTAAAACTCGTACGATGTATGTGTAAGATTTTTTCTCATTTACTTCCGTTTCAAGATGGCGGCCTGTGGTTTGCAATGATGAATGCACACAATTTCAATAATACTCACTAAAAGATTGTTTTGAAAATTGATACGAAGATACCTAGTATAAAGTCCAAATTATGTATGTGTAACATATTTTCCTATTTACTTCAGTTTCAAGATGGCGGCCTCTGATTTAACTATGACGAGTGTACGCAGTTTTTGGCTGTAAACGCATTGATCGATTGCTTTGAAAATTGGTACAAAAATATCTTATAAAAATCCCGAAAGATATATATCTTTTTTTACTTTATTTCAAGATGGAGGGCTCTGATCCAACGTTAAATGTACAATAGCAGGTTATTTTGTAATACTGGCTAAACAATAAAACCAATTTTGATCACTTGATGGAGAAAGAGCTTACGATTTTTAATAAATTTGGCCAAATACAACTTTTTGTAATTATTACGGTTACCAGTTAAATTGGCGGAAAAAGTTACGAGCGCTGTCGTGGAACGCTCTGTATATTAATTAATCTGCTGTTCTTTGAACTACTAGTAAATTTATATTTACTACATGAAGTTTTTAACAACCCATCAAAACGGGTTTTAAAGATCTCTAGATAGGTCCTGATTTGGGTTCTGTCACAAGAACTGCTCATTTTCCAGTTGACCATTCGCAAATAATCCCAGACGGTATTTGTAAATGTCGCCCTGTGCCGCGGTAAAACACTGACAGGCGGAAAGATCCGCTAAATTCGGCGCACGCGCGGAACCCGTCTAATCAAATTATGCCAGCTCAAAGCAATGAATCAAAGCGCTGATACTAATTCTTTCCCTTTTTTTATATAACTCAATTTATAACGGGATATATTCGTTCTTTAATAATAATTTGTCACGCTGCCGGGAACAAATAATCCTAATAATACGATATCGCCGTTATTAATCAACTTCTGTATTTCAATTAGACATGAAATCAAATTGACTTTTCAGTGTTGATCATTCTATGGGGATATTATCAGTATTGCAGAACATAAATCATTTTCTGTCATCTCTTATTTGCTTTCTGCGTGTTATTCAGAGAATTAATTACAATTTTAGATTTCTCAATCAAAAGCTCCTCGTTGTCAGTCATTGAAAGTAGAATAATTTTTCTTTTATGTTGTGTAAATATTAAGTAATATAGAAAAATTTTATACAATTTTAAGTGACTTTTTTAAGAAAAACTGTTCAGAAACAATCGACAAAAAATCAAAATAGGTTCATACTCGTAGTATTTTTTCTAACGAGGTACGCAGGTGACTCACTGACATGATAGAAGCGAATTTCGAAAAAAGTAACAATGTAATAAATGAAAAGTAACTTTATACTACATGAATAAACCACTGTCGATTTTAATTTTATTTTAAAATAATTTGACAATTCAAAATATTGGTTTTACAGACTTTAACGCTGATCACGATGGTGAAATCTTACTTTCAAAAACAATTATAAAAAGGATATATTTTTTTTAAAGATTTGACTGTTAAAGGTTCTTTAAATGACTGCAATTTAAAAAGAAAAAAATGTATTTTAGTGGCAATAGAACTTGTTCGATCTATCACTAAAATAAATTTTTATTCCAAGTTTGAAACAAATAGAATCTAAATTGTGACTTATAGTGCCCACGTTTTAATGTAATAGTAGTTCAAGAACTGTAGATCACACTATATTCTTAATTAATATACAGAGCCCGTAATATTTACGAAAAATATTACAGAACAAACTTCATTGGACATTTTCTTTCTCATGAAATAGTCAAAATTATGATAGGTTTTGCCTTTCAGCTAGTATACAAGAAATAACCAGCTATAACACTCTCTACGTTGAATCAGAGCCTGTTATCTTAAAACAGAAGAAAATGGGAAAAACTCATACGATAATGAGTTTTTATGAACTAAATAGGAACTATATGAACCTTTATGAACTATATAGTATATAGGACTTACGTCTTCGGACTTCATATCAAATTTCAAAACTATCGGTTAATGTGTTTGATTAAAATTGCGTAACAAACACACAAACCGCCCTTTGTTTGAAGAATGGTCGAGTTGAAACATAACTTCGCTCAGTGAATAAATACAATTTTTGACAATTACTCAAAACTGGTACACATCTCATTCGTCCGGGATTAGCAAGACGCTCGCTCCAATGTCTAATTTTCGAATAAGCAACTGCGAAGGTGGTAATAGTTTACTTTATTCTTTTTTATTTTATTCCAAAGTTTCAGGATGAAAATGTAATTGATATTTTTAACATGCGATTTTTATAAAATCCTATTTTTGGTCATTTTATAGTATTTTCAAAAAACAATAGGGTTTGAAATGAATTTGTTTTTAATAAATGCTTATGTGTGGACCTTCGAAATGTTTAGCATCTTATAGATAAGGAACATCCATGAGCACTTGAACTGATGAACTCATGTTTTATAAATATGATAAAATTTATGAAACAAAATTTAAAAAATCGTTTAAGCTGTTTTTGACTAAATCCGACTTTACTAACCTAATCTCCCTTATCTGCGAAAATCGTTCACTTAACCACTGTATCTCAACAAGACCTACCGAAGTTGAAATTTTAAATGTTCGATCCCATTGTTAAATCTTCTGTTAAGGTGTGAAAAATAGCAGATTTTAAAGCATTCACCAATTAAGTGGTTTCAAATTCTAAAACATGAAGTATCGGTTTTAGGTACTATTTCACTGTCCAATTTTTACCCAAGTAAGACTTAACGCATTTCAACGAAATTTTTTTTGTTAATTTTAGCTGTGATATAATTTTAAGCATAAATTGTATGTGGTAGTTTTAACCAATGTCATAATACTATCGGTTTCTATTTCTCTGTGAGTGCACGCGCGCGCGTGGTGTGTGTGTGTGTGTGTGTGTAAAAACCAACGTCACTCATTCACTTGCTGATTAGCTGAACACTCGCAAAAACTACAAGGTCTACGAAATTGAAATTTTGGATGGTTACATTTGGAAATTTTGAAATTTAAATTTAAAATAAAGAAAACCGTTAAGTTTATTAAATACAATATTTAGCAGGTTTTAGGAGATTAACGAAATTTAGTTTTAATGAAATTTTAAAGTTTTCGCTTTGTACACTTTTATAACAAAACATTAAGTTAATTATTACAGAAAGTTAGTTGAATTGAATTGCTCTAATTCAAATATATTTTATGCAACAATAAACTGTGATTATACACACAAACGACTGCAGCGCTCTGTGATGTTTTAGCATAATTTATACGTTGTATTGATTTTTTTAATGAATGTTGCCATAATTGAATGTGCTTTGATAATAAATTAACAGAATTTTTAACGTTTGAATTGGTTTTATCAATTTAAATAAATTTTTTATTATTTTGTAAAAATCTAATTTTTATCAGTTCTATCTCTTAAGCATAAATTTTGAAGAAAACTATTGGCAACGATAAAAACGTTTGAAATTAATAATAAAACCTATCTAGCGGAAAAGGTGTGATTTTAATTAATTAATTTCAGTGATAAATTTATTAATGCGTTTATGGGTAGGTAATTTTATAGCAATATAATATGATGGTCTGGTTTCAAATCCTATGAGTGTAACAACGTGGTTTTTGCATTAATCTCTGTCCGTCTGGGTTTCAGTACACATCGATGGGTTGGATGAGATTTAGTGCCAACATCCCGATATCATTTGTACAAAAAAATGTTTAAATAATCTTTTTTGGTTAACAACTAGAAAATCAAGTATACTTAAAATCATTTTTTTACTATTTTGATAACAAGTTATTCAAGTGTAGTCTTTAAGTAAAAAAAAAAAAAAAATAGTTTTCGCTTAATCACAAAAAATCTGGTTACTTTATTTTTAAAAAATCGTTCAACAGTTTCGTTTAAATTTTTCGACTGTGTAAATGTCAGACATAATTTGAGGAATTTTTAATAAAATAAATTATTATGGGAGTTAATACTACCCTAAGAAAACCAAACGTAGGCTTTGTGCTTTGCAATTTACTTTCAAGACGATAAATTCTTTTCCTGAAAATTTAGTATAATGACTTTATTTTACAGCCATTTATAAATCTTTACATGTGACAAAAGTTTAAGCAAAATATGATGAGTCGATTTTGAAAAAAATTATTATATTAAGTTTTTGTACTGTTTTTTACACTGTCATTTGTATATTGTATTTGTGTCATATTCTATTGTTTACATTACAATATGACTATACAGTCATGTTTATATACATATGCATAGAAATAGTTTTTGAGCTTGAATGTGTTGTTTAAGCATATTTCTAAGTGCATGTGTTTATTATTCAATTCCTACTATTAGATCACACTATCCCTGTACGAGTATATATTTACTAATATATATCTTGTTCAAATTTTCAATCGTTAATAAAATACTTTCTATTCAATCCGTTAAGTTCAAATAATTTTATTAAAACTTGTAGAGGATGACACTAGATGTTAATACAGTTTTTTTTGTCGAATATTAATATCGCATATTTTTACAGACTATACGATAGGATTTGATTTAAACAAACAATGTTCTATCCTATGTTGGTTTTAAGAATCGCAGCGTGACGTGATGGAAGCGTACGACCTAGTAGGAATCGACTTAATTTTTTTTTTTATATTACTTCTTTATACTTTTATATCAGAAGCAGAATTGTGTATTTTCTTTTGTATCACGGACGTTTGTATGATGTGTCTTAAATTTAATTTAAATGTCTTTTTATTTTAATTAAAACATGATTTTATTGTAGCAGGTTACCGTCTTCAGTTTTTTCGGTGTCGATATATGGACTATGGCCGAGAAGGGCAGTTTTATTTTGATTCACAATTTTTTTTTCAAAATGTCTTAAAAAATGTTTTCTAATTTAATTGTAATTTTTCCACCTTTGTTTAATGGAGTATATATACAACCTTACTTTGTGTATTATCCTTTATGAATTACTAGCATTACCCGTCGCGGCTTCGCCCACGAAACATAAACTGTTTCAGTAATGTAATAATTTAGAAACATAAAAAAATATATTAATAAAAGCGTGATCGTCTAAACTCGTGATTATTTTACAGTGAATATGAAAAAATATTATAACCTGAATATGTTGTTTTATTATCTTCAAACGTGTTCCATTCGAATTTAAGAAAATATGATCAAGAATATTTTTGTCCAATACAAACATTTATACCTATTCTATATTTTTGTCCTTTTAGGGGATGAATTGGGGGAAAATACTGAATTGCGTGTATCATAATTTGTGTTTTAAAACATTTTGTTTACTTTTAAGAAAATTTGATAAAAAATATTTTTCTCCAATGGAAACACTCTTTTTTCTCCCATGATAATTCTTTTTCCATTTTTATTCTTTTAGGGGATGAATTCAGAAAAATGTTGAAATATGTGTTTCATAGTATATTTCTAGAATATAAGATAAACAAAATATTTTTTCAATACAAAATTGTACCCCTTTTTTATATTTTTATACCTCCTTTCAATCTCTTTAGAGGATGAGTTTTGGGGAAAAGGTGAAAAATATATTTCATTACTTATACTTAAGAGTGACTACGTTACGTTTTAAGAAGGTCAGATGAAAAACATATTTTTTCCAATAAAAATTGTTGTACCTCATGTTTACCTCTTTAGGGGTTGCATACTGGAAAATCGTTTTTCAGTGCACCCCTTTCTCAGTGCATCTCGACAATGCTGTAAGAAGGTACCCTGACAATTTCAAGTCTCTAGCTATCAACGTATTGGCTGTACGTTGATTATTAAATTTGGGCTGGGTTAGTAGTTTAATGGTGTTAAAATCAAATTTTTACAAAATCCTTTATTGGTGCACCTTGACATTGTTGTAAGAATGTATCTTGAAAATGTCAAGTCTCTAGCTATTATTATAGCTATTGGCTGTACGTTGTTTATTAAATTTGGACTGGGTAAGTAGTTTAATGGAGTTAAAATCATTTGTTTGCAAAATCTTTTCTTAGTACGCGCTTACATATTAAAACGAAGGTATCCTCAAAATTTCAAGTCTCTAGGTTTTATAGTTAGGGCTGTACGTTGATCAATCAGTCAGGCAGGACATTGCCTTTTATATAAGAGATTATTTTACTTTTCTTTTGCATGAATTATTATTTTGTTGGAATTGGTTTTGGTTTTGGTTTCACTTTTCTGTAGCTTATTATTCTACATGTATTACTAAAATTTCAGAAAAAATTTAACCCCTCCCCCCCAAATTGCAGGTCTTTTTAATCATAATTTCTTTTTTTTTGAGACAAATTTTTGTTATGTGTTTTCTTCAAGACTACAGATTAATATCGTAAGGACATGACTTCGTCAATTTTTAAGAAAGTAAAAAATGAATTTTCGAGTCAAAAGAATCATTACGAAACATCCAAAGCAAATATTGCAATAAACACTACTGTATTTACTGCAAATACTGCAGTATTTATTGAAATACTGTATTTACTGTTTTATGTTTTCGAATAGCCGCTAAATACAAAAAATAAATAAATAAATAAATAAAAATCTGTCTTTTGTACAATTTCCCATTAGAAAACACTCTAAACTAGGTCGTTGCAATTTGATTCTACAAATATGTTTGCAATCGATATAAACTACAACTGCCCTGCAGAATCTATTGATATAAGTTATTTAAATATCGACAAAGAGGAAACATTGAACGGGGATGCCTTGGGGAATGTAGACAGAGAGTTACTGTCTAAAACCAAAATAAAAACTGAATATAAATATGCCGGTCAACCTTAAATAACATTCAAAGATGTTTTACACACAGAGAAATCCTGCAAAATGCGGTCTTGTGACGTCATTTTAAGAATGTTAAAAGACATAAATGCTTTAAGGTAGGCTAGAATAGCAAAAAGATATCTTTCAAGTAGGCTGAACAGAAATTGTTTTTACTTGTAAGTAAATTTTATTTAAAATTTAATTTTCTGGTTTTACGAAATCGTGCAAAATGTAGTCATATTTTCTGTTTATGTACTTCTTAAACCGATTCTCAAAAAGTACTTTTTGTTCAGATAGTCAGTTCTTACGAAGATTTTCTGAACATTTTATTTTCAATTCTTTTGTACGAAAAATTGTAAGTTAACAAATGTTCATTTTAAAATGATATACGGTAACATTTAAACGTACAAATAATTAAATAAACGAATAACAACCTTTTGAAAGTAGATACCGTTAATAATCTGTAATACTTTACATTTCGTAATTTGATATTTTTCAAAAAAAATAATTTCTCCGTCAGCTTTATATTCTGCTGGAATTATCATTTTGAATTTGACATTTTTATTTAAATTACAAAACATTTCCTAACGCAGATGATGGTTTGTTTTCAAGTTTTGTGTTGTAAAGTAAAACAAATTTTCTTTTTAAACAGTGTCAATAAAATTTGTTGGCGAACTGCTTGCAAGTACATTCTCATATCTCCGGCGAGAAAGACGCGTAAAATTATTTTGTGTTTGTTGCGATTTTATTATACTTCAAGTCAACATATATTATGTGTTTAATTGATTTGACAATTGATTATTTTTGTAGTTTATTTACGAATTTCTTGTGTAAAATAAGCTACTGGAACGACCGTCAAGACACGGGACCTTAAAATGGGAGCTGATCTTAACCTTTGGACAGCTTTTTGCGGAACCGTGGAAATTATATATATATATATATATATATAGTGTGTGTGTGTGTATGGGCGCG
Organism: Callitettix versicolor; assembly: GCA_022606455.1. Lineage (NCBI taxonomy): Eukaryota > Metazoa > Arthropoda > Insecta > Hemiptera > Cercopidae > Callitettix > Callitettix versicolor. The sequence goes on from CM040186.1 coordinate 82,165,817, forward strand.
CGTACGTTCACTCAGGCTTTCACCACTAGAGTCCGATTTGGTAATAGACCGTTACCCAGTAAAAACCATTCAAAAGGTTTTTGAATAATGTCGGCCTTTACAAGTTTCGATAATATTTTAACCTTTTTCTTTTTAAATGTTGATTTTACCATCATAATTTTAATTTGTATAAATTTTAACGTTGATTAAGATGATCAAATCGTATTTCGAAAAAAGTGTCAGACATTACAATATATTTGATTTTTAAACTCTCATTGTTGCGAGAAAAAATTGTATTGAAAAAAAACCAAATGAATATAACTAAAATTGGTTGAAATTACTTTTATAATTTAAGGTAAATGTTCTGAAAACAAAGACTTGGGAATATATCGTCGGACAAGTATAGTTTTGGCCCTTTTAGGGCAACATTCAAGCGCTTTTATATTCTACTTTCTGTTTTATGATTACAAAACTAATTTTTTGTCGTAAATATTTGTTTCTATACGATTTTTTAAATCTTCTTAAAAATTACTGCTTCATTTTGGTTTAAATAATGAGATTTAACTTCTCCTAAAAATTATTTAAATCGGCCCTTTTAAGAATTGGCCAAACAAGTAAATATGAAACTATCAACGATATTTTAAAAATCGACAATAGGGTCCATTTGCTCAAAAACAAAAAAATGAATTTAATGAAAATGTCTCACATATTAGTTTTTCATAATAGTGTGTACAATATTAAATACATCCATATTTACAACAACAAAACATCAAAATTACATTTTATAATTTATCATAAGTTGATAGTTTGTAGTTTATTACTTAAATAGTTCTTAAACCACATAAATTAAAACAGCTAATTACTGTTTTTGAAACATTTGAAACATTCTTTGAACAAGTAGTTCAAAGAACAGTAAACCTCTCGTAGTCTTAATTAGTTGCCTGGCTAACACTTTGACATGCTCGGGACTTTTCCTCCAATTTAACTGATAACAGTTATATTGTGGATAAATGTTACTGGTCTAATTTTATTGGAAATTGTATGGTCTTTCTCAACTTAGCGGTCACAACAGCTAACTGTCTGTCTTAAATTGGATTATAGGCAGTGCAATTATTTAAAACAAATTTTAATAAGTTTGTACAACTTAATTCAACGTAAATCATATATTATTAATGTTGTTTATTAAGATCTTTACCATCAATTTTTTATATGGAAATATTAAACGACTTTTCGAGCGTGTGGATCGACTTAGTTCTCAAGTACTTTTGTTTTTAAGTACTCAAGTACTCAAGTTTTAAGTTTAAGACAGTCCGGAATGTAACGACGTACGAGTCGCATGTGTAGCTAGGCCAAGCCGAATTTCATGACGAATATTTTAAATGTGTAATTGTGCTCAGTGTTTGTGATGTGTGTTTTAATGTTTTGTTTGACTTTGTGACGACTTCGACAGAGGTACTTAACATTTTGTATGGCCTGAAGATGAAACTATAAAGTTTCGAAACCGCGGTAGCCTTTATGAGGTGAGTTGAGAGACAACTGACGGGAAGAATAGGTAATTATGACGTTATGTAAAATTTGAAAACTTGTAACCAATATCAACGCTTGACAATACCAAACCAAAAATGCTTGACAATACAAATTTTTATGCATATTACGAATGTGAATACAGATTTTAAAATTTCGTGCAAATTTTGGATTACATTGGGTCAAAGTACGAGCTCTTTAGTGCTAAAATACACACAGTAGTCCTAATAATTTAAGTTTTAAGTTAGGCGTTTGAGTAGAGTTGTTCCAATACTTTCCTATAGTCGTGTATTATTTTTATATACATAAATGACGGCCGAATAAACGATAATAATACACTCATTAATTAACAATTTTAAAAACTGATCAAATTTATATTATCGTTGTTTTTTTATAATAATAAAGTTTTCAACCACAATTTATATTGTTAAATATTTAATGCCATGTGTGGTTTTAAAAATACAAATCGATTTACTCACCGTTAAACGACACTATTGCATTCGACTGCGTGCACGATAACTTGAATGAACAATTCTCGAATAAAACAAAGTTTAATATCGAACTTTCACCTATAGGATGTCTCTAACTCGCTCCTTCACACTTTGCTTTGTAACTGACGGCTGTTTGTAACTTTCGGCCGGGGAAGTTACCGAGCATGCGCGCTGAAGTTGCTCCTTGTAACAAGTGTTTCTAAGCAAGGTGTCATTTATACAGAAGTCAAATACAGAAACAGATCAGTGGGAATGTTTATACCGCGTCTTACATTGGGCACTGATCTTATTACCAGGAAATGCTTGCTAGTAGGTAAAACTCCGTAATATTTTTAATACATTTACAGCATAACAAAAGTACCAGCTCGATCTTAATTTCGAGCTGATTTAAACTCAAATTAATTAAAGAACAGCTATTCGAACAGGGTTCGATTTTAATTAAGGACAGCTGATCTTCATTTGTTATTAACTGTTAAGACTGTTATACAGTTGTTTTATTTACTTGTTCAAAATATAACGAAGAAGTTACTATCAGAAAAATAAAAATAAAATATAGGATGATTAACACATTAAGATTTGTGAGCTAAGCGAATTTCAAAATGTTAAACCTAGTCAAGTAACTGACGTAAAATGTAACGTTTGTTGAATTATTTTGCACTGTGATTAAAAGTAGAATTCACAACTATATAAAGTGAAACCGTTTGCTCACCAGAAACATCTACTTTCGAAACTAATGAAAACAAACACACACACACACACACACACACACATATATATATATATATATATATATATATATATATATATATTGCAGTATACAAAATAAAAATACTTATAAAATTAGTCATAAGAAGTAAAAAAATAAAAACAGTAAGTATTGTAAAAGCTATGTAAGAACTTAACATTGGTTTTCGTAGGTTGTGGACAATTTACATTTCAAAATGTAAACATTTGAAACATTCTTTGAACAAGTAGTTCAAAGAACAGTAAACCTCTCGTAGTCTTAAATAGTTGCCTGGCTAACACTTTGACATGCTCGGGACTTTTCCCTCCAATTTAACTGAATACAGTTATATTTTGGATAAATGTTACAGGACTAACGTTATTGGAAATTTTATGGTCTTTCTCAACGTAGCGGTCACAATTAAGATAGATACTGCCGTTGAGCCAGTATTGCAGGAAATAACCAGCAACTATATTCGTCATGGGAAAAATCTTGCATATAGGTCGTTCGGATTTTATACAAGGTGTTTTCGTACAAAATTTCAAAACATTCGATTAATGTTTTTGGCCAAAACTGCGTACTATCATCATAGTTAAATTAAATCGCCATCTTGAAATACGAGTAGGAAGAAAAAAATCTTAGGCAAAGGTTGTTTGGGATTTATACAAAATACTGCAGTACCGAATTTCAAAATAAATTGCATGAAAAACAAACACACAAACCAAATTCTGAACGATCGATTTGAAATAAATATCTCGCTTCGTTTGGTCAATGATTGGTTACATTAGACTAAAATAATAATAATAATAATACGCTTTCATTTGGTATTGCTAAGAGTTTACAAAGATAAACTGCTACACAGGTCTAACGATTTACACCAAACTTATTACACTGGTATAGGGCAGACCAGTCTACAGACTGTAACAATTCAGGGGCTAAATGGGCAATATAGATACACATGTATTTCCACACTCACGACATGGATAAACCCACGATATATAGATACACGGTAGGGGCCACGGTGGGTGTGCGCAGTAGACTACCGCGCGCGTGACGTCACTGAATCCTCACTGCTACATTCTGTAATTTCCCGTTTAACAATGCGGTGTTCTGTAAATGTAGTTGGAGATTCTCTGTGTTTATGTGAGTGTTTGTTTTAAGTAAAAGGTCTTTTTTGTGTAAATAAAAGGTATTAATTGTGTTTTGTGGTCGAGGTTTAATAAGTGTAAGAAAAGATTTAATTAGCCTATGTTTTGAATCCTAAAAAATACATAATTTGTTTTGTTTGCTGTTGTATAATTGTGTATGCATAACATAGCCTAATTGCGTTATAGCCAGTTGCTATAATAGTGGTAAGAATTGTAAAGGGAAAGGAATTACATTTCACAGAATTCCAACAGAATTCAAAAGACAAAGGCCTGAGAAAAGCGTGGGTTCATGCGTGTAAACGAGCAGATCATTTTAATTTTGATAATGTTAAAGTCTGTTCACTTCATTTTAATGACGATGATTTCGAAAGGGATTTTAAATCCAAATTACTAAATACGACACCTAAAAAACAGCTGAAATCCGGTGTCATTCCACGTTTTAACATTCCCACCGTTAAAAATAAATGTATCAATTCTGAACGAGCTGCAAGGATTAAAAAAAGTGAAAACCAAGAAACATTAAAAAAACTTATTGACGAGTCCGATGGAAATCTACCAGGTAAATCACTTGTAAATGGAAATGACGTTGGTGCAATTGTAACATGTAATTCTGTAAATGAAACCCACCCTTCCGTAGTCAGTAATTTTAATACAAATATCGTTGTAAATAATGCCTCTGTAGAGGAAATTAAATGTTTAAGAAATGAAAATTTACTTTTGAAGGAACAAATTCAACTTGCATTACAAGAACTGGCCTCGGTTAAAAATAAAAATGTGGCTTTACAAAGCAACGTTACTAATTTTAAGAATATTTTTTCTGATGTGTTGAAACGTAAGTTCTAAGAAATACGTATGTTTTATTTTACTGTTTGCATAATAGGCATACGCCTATTTGCTATTTAATTTGTTATTAATTTTTTATTTGAGATGTGCGTTTTCACAGTCAACCACATAATTATCACGAAAAATCCGCAGATACGTAATTCATAGTGTGATGTGCTTTTAACTTTCAAACAAAAAATAACCTGGAATTTTTCAAGCTATGGACCTATAATTTACTTTACTTTAATATTATGTAATATTGTATAAAATAAAAAGTTTCCGTTTTAACAATGAGCGAATTCACTAAGTAAAGTAATTAACAGTGTTATTAATGTTAGATATAAGGAATTATTATTGTAATTACTATAATACAACTGTATTATAGTAACACTAACAACATTATAGTACAACTAACACTAACATTACAAACTGTTTTCTACTGAACACTACGTCTGAGCTAGGTTCGATCAAGGATTCGATGACGTACTTCAGCCGGCAAGTGGTGGGGGAGACATGCGCGTGGCCCCTACCGTGTATCTATATACCGTGGATAAACCATACCATAAAAATGTCCTCCACACTGGTAGACACGATTGAACGACTTTGTGTGTGTGTGTTTTGCGATGCCAAAAAAAGGTGCAAAAAATCTTTTATAGACTATTTGGGGTAGGGTACCGCACTATCACAGAGTGTGGGACTCAAATTAAGTTCAAAATCAAGTTAAGATATATTGTTACACACTAAAAAAACCACCAAAAGCATTCCTCTTCTGTAAACCCCTCCCACGGAACCGCCGCCAGGCATTACTTCGTGGGAAGGTGAACTGGCTGAACGCCTACAGCGTTGGCTCTCCTTTCTCGATCCTCAGCCCTCAACCTCTTCATGACCACTGCAGCGAATCCCGCAATGGCCCTGCAGTTGACCTCTGAAGCCATCATTGTCGCAACCAGACTTTCTGGTGTAATGCTATCTCGCAGATATGTTTGCAGCTTCATCCTTTCCTCTGAAGATTGTATGTGTGTGTGTGTGTGTGTGTGTGTGTGTGTGTGTGTGTGTGTGTGTGTGTGTGTGTGTGTGAGCGCGCGTGTGTGTGTGTAATCAAGAATATATTTTGTTAAATCCCGTAGTTTTGAATAAGTTTTGAAACACGCTTCATGGCGGAGACATTGCTTGTAGTTTGATAGCCTATTCCGCTGTAATTTTATTTTCGATGTTCTTAACAGAAAAAGAAAACGTCGGTGTACACAACGTTTTCACAACTTATCACAACTTTTCTTTTCATGTACAACTTTTCTATGTTTTCGTTAAAACTAAGTCTTTAAATTGTGAAATGTTTTAATTGTCGTTGATAGGTTAGGTTTTATGGCGATGTTAGGCCTATTTAGTTTCACTTTTCATTATCTCGGGTTTTCATTCAAAGTCACGTTGCATAGACATGACGCACTATGGAAACAAGTAAAGTTTTCCCAGTCGACCACAAGTTAGTTTAGGAAAAAGAGCATAAAACGAAAGGAGCACTGATTGATGACAGACTGTGTACAGCAGGAACGGTAAATGATTCGAGGCAAACCAGATATATACGATATATAGCGCAGCAAACTGCAAGTGTTCCATTCGAGATGAGATAATTAAACCGTTTACAGTTGTTTATCAATAATCGCAGAACTTTATTCATATACACAAGTTGAGCGGTTTTACTTACCAGTGTTTCTATCTTTACACACACACACACACACACACACATAAATTTGATTCATCTGTAAGAATGTTTATAAAACTATACAAGAGAATGTGTGTTGTACAACAGTTTTTAATTTTTTAATTATAGAAAGAACACAGCTGTTCTCTTGACGTTATGGAATCGATTTACAAAAATCATTTACCTTAAAATTTACATTATATTTCTTTCACGAATATATTTGTATTTTTGCAATAAAAATTGCGGTACGCTGAAGTAATGAAAGCAAATTTCCAAAAGTAATCTTAACGACCGCAGAAAAATTAAATCCGCAACCTATAACTTATTTAAATATGCATAAAATAAGTTATTTGATTTTCAATAACATTTTAAAACTTAAAAAATGCTTGACAATACAAATTTTTATACATATTACGAATGTGAATACAGAGTTTCAAATTATCGTGCAAATTTTGGATTACATTGGGTCAAAATTACGAGCTCTTTAGGGCTAAAACACACACAGATATATAATAAATTTAAATATAAAATAATATAATTACGACTCTGAGACGTCCTTTGGAAGTCAGGATCAGCGTCAGGAAATCATTTTATTATAATCATAATAGAAATATCGTAAATATCTTGCGCTTTTTTGAAAATTTTATTTCACCTTAGTGTTCAACTTATTTTAGTATGGCAAATATTTAAATTTTTATGAAAAATCTATACGGTGGTCAGGATTCATATTCCTGATCATATGAATTTTGAAAATTCAAAATGCTCTTGCAAATTTACAAGCTGATTACAGTAGTGAATTTAGATTTTGAAGGTGTGATTCGGTAAAAACAGGTGTGATTTTGTCTGTTACATGAACAAAACTCTTGCTAAAGTAAATTTTATTGCCGTTTCATTTTTACTTACAAAATGTTTTTAGTATTCAACGTTCCTAGCTTTCAAAAATCTGTTTCCATAATGTCAGTCAACAGCTATGTGCCGAGACTGATTTTAATATTATTTAAGTTTATTATCTTTTATTACCGTAACAAATACAGCGTTGTACTAGGGCAGACGTTCGCGGAAAAATAAATTAAAATTTATTTTTGTATTTATATTAGTTTTTAATAAAAATAGTCTTATTATGAGTATAAACTTTATTAAAATGTTAAGGTACGTGAAGAGAATTGAATCTTCTTTCTTTCTGCCACTCTCTCTCTCTCTCTCTCTCTTTCGTTCTTTCTTTCTGAGTTTATCAGTTAATTCCCATCAAAAATTAATATTATCTAATTGTATACCTAACTTTAAATATTATTTTTGAAATAAAATACTTTCAGATAATTTTTTATATCTCTGGACCTTTATTTCTTAATTAGGTTCTTCTAATTTTCCTCCAATTTCTACTTATTTACAAATTGAATTATTAATCTGATATTAATTGAATTTATTTATAAATTTTACACATAACGGAAAGCTAAATTTATTATACATTAAAGCCTTATTTCGCACAAACACTTCTAGAAGAAGCTGAGTGGTTTTAAGTGGGATTTGATTTGGTGGTAACAGACTGCTAGTTCCTCGAATGGTAACACAATACACTGCGCATGAGTAACAGCAATTGTCTTTACAATGGTAATGAAAGATGATAGCATGAAAGCAAGCCGCTGCCATATTTTTTTTCAATAAATTTCGTTCGCTGTACGAAATTTATAAATTCAGATAAATCACTTTATCTGAATTTGAAAGTGATTTAACAAGATTTTTAACTATTGACTATGTATAGAAAACCGGTACTCGGAACCTCCCATATATGTATATAATTTAACTGATCAGAAAATATTTTTGCGGCAAGGGGTCTGGGTGTACCATAACGGCTACATAGATAGCTCATTTTCTTATGAAAATTCCGTAATAATATTTTAGCTTATAAATAGCGTATTAATATTTATATTCTTTTAATGTTAAATTTTCATTACGTTTTCCAGATATATTTCTACCAAGATACCTAATGTTAATGCACTACGTGTAAATAAGATTTTATGTCATTATTGCAACATAGCCACCGGACCAAATATTTAAATAATTACGATTATGATCTGTTTTTCCGTCTAGTGGTCTATTTACTCACCTCGTAAAGGCTACCGTGGTTTCGAAACATTGTTTCATCTTCAGGCTGTAATACAAAATGTCAAATCCCTCTACAGTCAAAAAGTTAAACAAAACATTGAAAACACAAGTCACAAACACTAAATACAATTACACGATTAAAATACACATAGAATTCGTTTCCAAACGATAAGTGCAAATCGTAAATCGTTACATTCCGGACTCATGTGTTTTCAATGTCTTGTTTAACTTTCTGACGACCTCGACAGAGGGATTTTAACATTTTGTATTACGGCCTGGAGGTGAAACAGTAAGGTTTCGAAACCGCGGTAGCCCTTACGAAGTGAGTAAATAGACCATTAGACGGGAAAATAGGTCATAATTCTAATTATTTAAGATTTCGTGATTTTAATTAGCCTTCTTATTTTCTGAACATCTTCGTGTACTGTGAAGATTCTTTATCTGAATGAAACACCTGAAGTCTTGATTTTTGTTATGTACTTAATACAGTTCTCTTGCCATATATTTCACATTTTCACGTTTAAACTTAATTTAATTGATAATGTTTAGCAAATTTCTTTCAAAAAAAGTAATTTTAAAATCAATACAGTAAAACTGTTTCAGTAATCACAACCTTACTTAGTTTCAAGGTTAAAATTATCTTACTTACAAAATAAAATACTGCACAATTATCCACCATCAATATAACCATATTATGTTTTATTGTTTTTATTTTATTTTATTATTTTAATATAATATATCAAAAATATAACAAAAAATTTAACACAAAAATTTATTGTTTTTATTATTTTCTATTTTTTGCAAGTGTTTTTTGTATTTTCCTCACCATCTTTCAAATTCATTATCTGAAAATCAAAACAAAATAACTATATAATACATTTACAAATAAAACAATTGTTTATGATTTTTTTAAAATGTAGGGCCTATTACAAGTAATACATGCAAAGTGTCTTTAAAACACAGCAAAATGTAATACAAACAAAATTAATTGCACGAAACAAATAAGAAACTAAATAATAAAATCTTTATTTTTAGAGATAACTGTAAACATTAATATAAATTACTTACATTCTAGTAGATAAATTTATAATTCAAAAAAGAAAATGGCTGTAGATTTCTTTAAGCCATTGGTTCCAACATCTATGCAAACAATTAAGCCATTGTAAAATGTTATGGTTGGCTTGTGTGAAACAGCAACATCTGTAAGCATTAAGCACATTTAGTATTACGTAATTATAAATATTTTATTTTAAATTAAGAGCCGGACGGACGATCGCTGTTCTGAGGATTATAACGCTTTGCGGAGCGCAAAAACATAATGAGTTAAAAGGCTGGAGTAAAAACAAATTTAATCAATACTTCGCAAATATTGGTTTTACTGTTAGGCCAAAATAAAAATATTTACATTGACCTAACGTTAATCATCCAGGGAAAATTATAACTACTACAATCCTTATTCCTGGCTACAAATGCAGTGATATTGTAGAAATGTTATTAAAAGAGTAAACTTTTTTTGTTCATCAGTGCAAAGACGAAAGACACGTGAAAGAAGTTGATACGGTCCAACTTGCAAAAATACTTCCAGCCAAAAGTCTTGTTGAAATTGCAAAATATTTTGTCCTGTTAAACGGAAAAGTAGTAGTTAATTATAAATTAGAGATTAAAGAACTAGTCTGACATTTGACATACTCCTAACTGTACTCAAGGCCAAATATATTTGTTCTTAGTGATTAATTAATTGTGTGTTTATGCAGCCCTTTTATTAATCATTATTTTGTGTAATCATAACCGCCAGACTGGGGGTATTTTATCTTACCAAATAGCGGAGTAGTCAGTTTCGTTAATTAACATCAGTCATACACGAATAGATTCAATATGTACGACAGGGCCCACAGATTCTTAAAGTAGGAGAACCTATAGAAACATCACACAACCCCATTACAAATACACTTACCCATGGTGTTGTTGATGTTCTTTGCTTTGAATTTTCCTGTGATTTTAGATAGAAATTTTGCACCTTCACTGTCTGGATCAAGTCGCAACAAATCTGGAAAAGCGATCAACACATTTTAAAAGTAGTACGTAATCAATACCTTTATTATCATACAATCCTTATAACCCCATGAAAACAAATTTTTAAACAATATTTGATCATTTTTCCTAATTAAACCCGTACGAAGGACCGTAAGGTCGAAATTTCCATAAGAAGTGAATGGTAATAACCTTCTGTGTTCACAATCAATAACAGCTGTTTTAATATCAATATAACAGCTGTTTTATATTTTATTTAGCATTTCTTATTTTGGTTAGAATGTTTATTTACATATTTTCTAGGGTTAGAGTTGGCAAATATTTCCTGTTTTGGGTTGTGTTCTTCTTAAGTGTATAACATATTTTAAGGTAACTTGCAACTTCGAATTGAACTAGTATTATGATTTCATAAGTGAATTATTATAATAAGTAATTATTTACAAACATGATTTATATTATTATTACTATTACTAAAGAAAAATATAGGCTATTGCAGTTTCAATGAATTAGTTAATTAACGATTAAATGGTAAACTTCAAAAATTTTAAATATGTTTAGCACAATATTATTACATGCACTAACTTCTTCATCTTCAACATTCTACATCTTTTATAAACAAGAGCCAAAAAAATATTATTTTAAGTGGATCTATTGCAACTATTTGATTACTTACCAGCCTCAAAATCATTCAAATAATCCAACTCCAGGTGTATGCCATCTCTCCACTCCCTCATTCCCCTCCTTTTCATCATTTTTCTTCCCATATCCTTCTTCATCTTTCTTGCACAGTTTTCAAGCATCCAGTCCACATTCTTCCTACATTTAATGCCTTTGCAGACATTATCGCTCTCTACCTCTTCCTCGCTCTCAACCTCCCACCTTTCTAGCCGTCCCTCCTCCTCTTTCTTACTTCCAAAACATTGGCACATTACTACAATATTAAGAAAATATATAATTATTCAAATGACAATGTTATAACATAGATTAAAATATATTGTAGCGTTCATTACACAAAGCACAAGATTGTTTAGGCCTATTATAAAAACACAAACAATTAAGCCTATAGCCTAAATATATATGAAACATTATAGCCTAAAATATACTGACATGTGGATATAAGTTCATTAATTATTTTCCGAGCTAAACTTGCACAAAATAACCATCTGAATCTCACGTCAGTAACAGAATATGTTTCGGAATTTTAAAGGTTAAATTTATGACAAGAGAGTAAATGCACAAAAATAGTGTAATTGTAATTATGTTTTACCGTTAGAACCTTATTCCAGAGTTTAACGACGTACTGTTATAACCAGATTGTTTTTCTTCACATAATTGTGTCAAACTATGTTAAAAAAACAAAATTCAAAAGTTGAATAATATTATGTCAGATTTTTAAATGCTTATTGCATAGAAATATTTTATGAAAATAATGAATAATTGAATAGACAACCACCTTTATTAAAATAATTTACATTAAATTTAATGGTTTTCAAAATTAGTTTTTTTTCTTAAGATTTCATGTGAGAAGAAAGCGATAGAAAAATATTCAAACGATATTATTTACGAAACAAATTTCAAAAGGCATTGACATAAGTAAGGAGAAATCATTACTTATATGTCCACGAATCAAAGCATATCTCTTCGGAACGTGGACAATATATTCTACAACACGAAATCAGTTGCATTTCCTTGTATTATGTAGGTAAAAAGTTTTTTAAGATCTAATTAAACAATATATTTGTAAAACAATAAAAGATTGAATAACAATTCACTAGACTTACACTTTAATGCTCTACGGAATATGCCCATCTCTCCTTTGACTTTTGTTTTTATATTTTTAAAATATTTAGTTTAAAATAATTAAAATTGTGTTTTGTATACTTTCTGCTCGTTAACAGTTGTTAAGTTAACCTTCTTCCAACCAAATCCTAAACAAATGTGCTAGTTTTGTTACCACGGATATATTTATGAACGTTTTTATATTGTTGCGAATGTTTATCAAAATGATTGTTAATTTACTTAAGTGTTTTTATTACTTAAAGTTAATATGTTATTTTCATTCTCGTATTTACCTTACACAAATAGCAATTAAATATTTTCCCTGCTACAATATTATTCTTTTAAACAAGTATTAAAAACACTCTTACAAATTTTACAAATCAACACAAGTTTTAAGTTATATATATTGTTGTTTGCAGACTGAACGGATTCCCCACACACACACACATACACACACAATTGTGCGGATCCCATTTTCAAGGTCCTTGCCAGGTAAAAGTATCGGACAATAGATTGTACCTGCAACAACCAAAGGAATGCTGCAATAAGTATAGCAACTACTGCCGCCTTTTATTTAATACCTTCCAATATGCTGACGATAAGTTGTAAAGTCAATCATCATCCACAATGTGTCAAAGAATCTGCAAATTCAAAATCTCACTTAAAACGCTTCGAAGTTGAAAATAAAATTGGAAACCCAGTTTTAGGATTTACTTTTTCGTTTTTGTTATGCGTCAAGCTAGTAAAGACTGAGAATGACATAACGCACATAAGAAATCAATTGTGGTAACTAGAATCGAACTTGTGAGCTAACACTACACTGTGCTTCATGTTCAAATTGTAATGAACTATCCGCTATCATAACTGAGTATTCCTCTCAGTATTCCTCTCAATTTGAGTTATAATTAGTATACTAATCGAGAGAACTCTCTTTATCATGATGCTTGGTTAAATAATATTTTTTTTTTAAATCTACAACTTTCTAACGATCGAGTCTAAATACTGAAAATCATAATGGCAACAACTTATTTCATTTAAAAAATAATAATAATAAAAGAAATACTTTTACTTTAAAAGCTCATTTTGAATTTAAAAGAAAGCCAGTCAGTTTTTAATCAAATTAATTTGAACCTTGAAAAATAAAGAAAATTGTGTTGTTTAAATTTCGGCAAATTAAAGAAATATGTACTTTTAAAAGTATCAAATTTTTCATATTGCCTCTATTTTCTTGAAATTTAATGTCATAAAACTAGTGAACAATTATAATTTCTTAAAGATTTTTCAAATTTTAAACCAATTAGTACTTTATCCTAATTTTCTAATCGTTTTGAAAAATTGAACACATTCTAAATACTAGAGAAAATTAGCATGTAAGTTATTTTTAAACTGTTTTCTCAGAAGTTAGTGTAACTTGATTCAACTACTTTATGTCAAGGACTTACCATTGTAAGGATCGTATATTTTGATCGTTACAGTTTAATTTAAAAAACTTACAAATTCCATTAGTTCTTAACTTCCCATTAGGCAAATATTTGCTACATACCAGTAATAGGCTATATAAGTATATATAACAAACTATATTTATATTTATATATATATATATATATATATAATAATTTATATATATATAAATTTTAACGACCACTCAGAAAATAGTTTAGAGGTCAGAATCGGTCTCATTTCAAGGTCCTGGGTCTGTATAACTGATAACTGCTCCAAATAGTTCGTTTTTCCAATGAGAATTCGTTAGAAAAAGAAAAATAAATTATCGGTACACCTGTGATTGCAGTCTTGACAAAGGATATCTTTGTCAAGATATAAACTGCAGTCTTGTAGTTTATATCCGGAACTTTTAAATTTGTTAATTATTTTAGGATCATTATTAAAACATTTAATACAGTTTTTGTCAAACAACAAAATATTTAAAATGCTGTAATTTCTGTATACTGTAAAAATATGTAAAATGCTGTAAGATAGCTTTAATTTCTATAAGTCCCAGAGTCAAGGTTTTCGACTGTTATTAAAAAAAAGAATGCCTATTGCATTACATTTGTTAATGTATGAAATAAATAAATAATGAAAAAGTTTTCGTAAAATAATGAAAAATAAATAATAATGAACGTTAGTTTTCGCCGCTACAAAGAGATTTTTGCTATATATAGAGAGCAAATTTATTGAAATAAAACTATATGACGTGCAGCTTTAAAAGAAAATATTCACTAAATATTACATTATGAATAAAATAATGTAGCTGTGAGAACAAGGTAATATTGTTCATTAATTGGAAAAGTAATTTGGATATCAACATTTAAAATTACTCTCGTTTTGCAAGATATTCGTAGTTATAAATAAGATATTGTTTATGTACTATATTATGTTCAATTACTAAACACACACACACACACACACACACACACACACACACACACACACACACACACACACTCACACTCACACTCACATTCACACTCACACACACAACAGTATTCATTTAAAAAAAGCACAACTGAAACACCTTAAAAGTAACCAACACAACACAATTTACACATAGGCTAAAGTAAGTTACACAATGAAAAATACCAATTAAACATTTTCAAAATATATTATAATCTTTGTTAACTTACTTTAATAGAGATACACTGTTTTGAATGTTAAAAAATTATAACACATTAAAAAATTATGTAGACTACTGAATTATTCAATTAATGTATCTGTTCAATTTGTTGTCATCATAGCACGAACTGTTAACGAGACACCAAATTAAACAGGATAGAATAACAATAAGCAATTTACTAAGCTACCAAAGTTATTAAATAATGTTATTTACAGAGAAAAACAAAAAACTGGCTGATATATGACACTTGAGGGATGACAGGCCTAACTACCTGACTAAACAATAACTGAGTCAAATTTCTACCTCATTATTCGAAAAAGACTCATTGACTTGCATTGGGACAGGACAGGAAGAACCCGATTTACAATATAACGTGCATTCCTTCTCAAAGTTTACAAAAATTGGTTGTTAAGTAGCACTCATATCGTTTTCAATCAGTTCCCATATTTATTTTATGTTTCGCAAAACTCTAACCTTTACTACTAACAATACAAATTTCCATTTAGACGCCAATACATTGTATTTCGCCGCTATATAGAAACTCCTTGAATTTTGTGGTCTTCATAGAGAGAGTCACAATACATATTTTTACTGTAAAAATGCGAAGGGAACAACACATTTTGCCGTTATAGAGAGATTTTTTAGTTATAAAGAAATTCACAATATAGACAATTTATTTTAATTATAGAAATAACAATCAATCAGCTTTTAAAATTGACATATTGTATTTTGATTAATTTGAAAATATTTAATTTTTAATAATATTTCAGTATATATTAACAATTATAAAGAAGAATTGCTTTTGAATTCTTTGTGTAATTTATGACCAGCTGATTAAAGTTTGAATGTTGATGGTCAATTGGTTTCTTCCATAAACTGCAAAAAAGCAATAGTGTTCCTGTAAAGGTTGGACAGTGAAGTTATCTATTAATGTTCACTCATATTGAAAAAATTGTTTACTAAAATGAAATAGTCTGTGCAGTTGATTACGTTTCCCCGATAGCAGTCTTTGTATTTTATGAACAATATAAAATATTTGGTAGGACAATGTGGTCTAACCTTTACAAATTAATGGAAACTTATAAATATGTTGAAACTATGAAACAAAAATCAGAAGTTAAGTAAAGTTTAATGTATAAATTTGTTTGATTTAGCATGACTGGATGAGTATATTTACATATTTTAGTATATGATAATTACAATTATGATAAAATAAATCAAATCAAGTTTGTAATTAACAATTGGCTGATTAAATCTTGAGCATTGTTTCTCAGCTGGTTTCTTCCAAACGGTGCAAGAAGGCGATCTCTTGTTGACTCGTTCCATAACTAACTGTGTTGGATATTGCAGCTTTCCATACCGCGTATGTGTAACTTGAAATAGTCTTTGCAATTGATCACATTATCTTGATTGCAGTCTTGCGGAAGGAACAGGAAACTGGGTTAAACATTACAAAACATTTTTTTCAAAAATTCGTAAGACTAATGGATAAATATTTATAAATGCACTGAACCGGACAATCAGATTTTAAATTTTACATTTTTCAGTACATAATATGAAAATAATAAATAAAATATTCATTAAGATTGTATTTTTAAAAAATAATAATATTTGGTAAAATGTATCAGTAGAAAGTTAAATTTTCTGTGCTTACATCATAGCTGTAAAATCCCTTTTTTGTATGCCATTAGAAGTTCTTAAAAACGGTAATTTAAATAAACTAATTTCAGACAAATTTCGTGAATAACTACAGGTAAAAAGCAGACATTAACTAATTGTAATATCCAATTTTAAAATTTAATAGTAAGAGCATATTTGTAATTATTAAAAAGTATATTTTAGAAGAAACTAATGGCAAAAGAAGTTTACTAAAATTAATAAATAAACTTATATTAATTCTAAGCCATGAAAACATTAAGAAAGAAGTTTAGGATTGCCAAACGTCAGATAGGTCAATCAGAAAAGGATATTTTGGTTTTATAATGACTTAGCCGGTTGTTTGCTTTGTAAACGATGTTTTTTGTAACAATAGTCTAAGACTGCATAGCAAACAAAATACCGCCTTTATGAATATTGCCTAAGTTTTTTTTATGAATGAAACGTACAGAAAGATTTTTTGTTGTTATTATTTTAAGGCGAAAAGCACATTGAGACGATTATCGCCTCCCTAAATGTAAGTGTGAGAGTAAAGTGTTAAAGTCGTAAGTGTAGTGTTGCACGTATAAGTGTGTGTTAAACTCGGGTACCGCGAGTGACATATAAATCCTCTCAATAGGTACAGTTAGACTGCACCCACCTGCAGGGGCTTGCAGAAAGATTATTCAGATATGTTGCCATATAATGTAACCTAATATAAATTGTTACTGTAAAATTTAAATTACTTACCCTCCCAGAAAGATGCATGTACTCTTTCAATGGCTTTGTAGCGCAGTTGATATCGTTAACACATCGTACAAAAGCTGTTAACAGGACAGACAAAATAAATCGAAATAAACTTATTGAATAATGTAAATTATTAAGATAGTTTTATAGGAAATTCAGTTACTTTTATAAAGTAAAAGTGCAAATTTAGTTTGGGAAATGACCTGTTTGTTGGAGAGGCCATCGCAGTGTGATCTAGACACGTGACCTTGAAATAAGAGCCTATAAATATAGGTTCTCCCATATATAGGATGTTTACCTTAAGGAGTTTACACGTACGTGTCACCAGAAAGAAGACAACTTGGAGCGGCTGAGTGCTACTCGCGTTCGTTGAAAATTTTAATTTGATAATTTCAGGTTGTTGCCATAGAACCAATATTAAAACCTAATTATTTATAATTTTGTTTTTGTTCAACAGCTGTTGTGAAAATTATACTTTTGTTTTTGTTCTACAGATGTTGTGAAAGTAAATAAACCTAATGAGGGTGGAAAACATTAAGGCTGAATTGTTCCTTTTAGGGATGGTTTTTTAAAAAAAGTCCTTTTTAAGTTACAAAATTTATATATCCTCAAAGTTTTAAGTCTCTAGCTATTAGTGTAGATCAAGAAAATGCATTTTATATGTTAAGGTATATGTTCGATTAAAAAAAATAGTTTTTGATATAACTATTTCCATCAATCCATTTTAAAATATGTCATTCTATAGTTTTAAATGTAGAAAAACTGTTTTTTTCAAAAGTTACATTTTGTAATCCGTATTAAATTCGGATTGTGCTAAATAAATGCATGTTTGTAAATTAAAAGAAAGTCAATTAGTGTTAGTTTCGGAATTTTAAGTTTTATTAAAATTACGCAAATATCATTTAAAATTGTAAACGCAGAATTTAAATTGATTATACAGTAAAACTTCGATATAACGAATCTCAAGGGTCCGAAGAAAATGTTCGTTACATCGGAATATTTAAAAACGATGTTTTTTATATTGAGATTAAATGTGAGCAATTTTCGTTACAAAGGGATTTCCTCAAAACTGAATGGGCACCTATTTGTAATGATTTTATCAAATTTCAACATCTATTTTACGAATGATTTTCAACTGACAACTACACTGTCAGTATTAGTGTATAGGCAAAGTGGTACGCGATGTTTTACGTAGCAAATAACACCGGCTGTCAGATGGGTTAGGAAGGGGAATATAAAGCAAGTGCTGTTGTTTTAATGTCGAAACGTGCGTATAAGCCACCACACACTGTACCGTGCAGTTTTCGTAAAATTCGATCTACTCGTTAAGTAAGAGTTTTGTACTTTTGATATTCGTAATATAAGGGTTCTATGCTTTACCCAAGCTGAAAAAAAATCATTATATTGATATTATAAGCCAAAATATTACTTAAAAAGTGGTGTTTTAACATTACGTTTTTCGTGGTTTGAAGGGGATTTAATAAAATTCTTTATACTGAAATGCGTTATATAGAGGTTTTACATCATAAAAAAAGGTACGCAAATGATGATTTTCAACATTTTAAATAGCCTTCATGAAAGTTAACATAAAAACCTAACATTTAACAGAAATTGTTTTTGTATCAAATTAATTTTGGCGTAAGGAAATATTTGTGTAAAATCCGTTTCTATTGCGTAAGTGATTACAGCTGCATACCGGCATTGTTTATATCTTTACATTGTACACGTGTAATGTGACAGTGTATAAGCTAACGAAGCTCAAGTTCAGTTTATTGCGTTAACTACAAAGGCTTTGTGGGTTTCCGAATTTGTGCCTTCATAAAGTAACTCGATTGCTGCTTTTTCACAGCGTCAAAAAACACCCGCAGAGGCCGTATACGTACACTTGTCACACTTGCCGTATTACCATTTCATACGGTCGTCACTTTTTATTCCAAAAGGCCGACCGCATGTATAATTAATGGTATTCAAATATTATCGAACCTTTTTTCACACACGATCTGACACGATAAAAACAAATAGATTCGATAAATTTTCGTCGTGAATAAGAAGCGAAAGAAGTGTATCGACGGTTTTGTTTTGCTTTCACCGTAAATGATTTACAATGCGAATCGTGTAAAATGTCTTTTTAAATTCTGTTGAATTAATAGGTTATCAGATTTCGATGAAATACCCAGACAGATTTCGATTAAATTTGGTAGCTATGTAGTGTATCGCGTTTTATGAAAAAAAAGATTTGAAATATTAAAAAGGAAACATCATCATGAACTGTTGCTCCTATGGTCTCTGGATACTCAGGAGATGTAAAAATTCAGGTGTTTAATAAATTAAAGAGTAGGTACAAAGGTACAGGGATTGCTAACTAGATTTTATGTAGTTTCAATGATTGACTGCTAATTACCAAGTTTTCGGCAGTTTCCAAAATGTATAGTTGGAACACAATAACAGCAATACAAGTTGAGATAATTATCAATGCGTTATTAGTTTAACATATACTTGAACCTAAAAATAATAATAACAGTACTAATAGGAAATATAATAATCAAGGTCAATATTTACAAAAATAGCATAAAAATATTTGTTTGTTCATCAATGAAAACTTGAATTTACATAAAAGAAACCAATCGAGTACTATGAAATCCTGAATGATATTAAAAATATTCAAGCTGAAAGCTACAGGGTCTTTAATGAGCACTACAAAAAAACTAGGATGATTGTTTTTTGCCTTGAAGGCTACAAGGTATTTAAAAAGTTTAAAGTAGGCTGGAATATCATAAAGTTTTAAAGTTGCACATAAAGTTAAAGTCATTCGCACATTTGTTACAATTTTTTAATGATCCTTACAGTAGGTATAAATCACCCAACATTGGAACAGTATTTTTGTATCAAAGCTAAATGATTTTGAAATGATTTAGCTTAAATAATCAGAATTTATGGCTATGTATACCTCCGAATATAAGAGCAGTATATAGGCTCTTAACCTACACACCAAATCGGTTAATTGGTTTACCCTTCAGCGATGGACACAGATGTGCTAACAGACATCCAGGTTGGAAATATTATTTTGGAATTAGAGTTTCAGAAAACATACATCCATAAAAATTTCGTTATTTTCTACTTTCTAGATACTTCAGGTAGTGCAAACGTAATAAAATGAATTCAAACTGTAACTTATTTTCGAAAGACTAAGTAGTTTGGAAAAATCCTACTAAATGCTGACCTATATTGGGTGTGAAACAGGTAAGTTTTGCTGCAAATAATGAGTTTGTACTTACAAAGATAAGTAACACGGCATTGTAGCCTGTGCTGCCGACTAGAGCTGTCTTGTTAACCACGGTGATGTATTTAGTCTGCATGTCAAAGCACTATTTAAACTGGGGCAATTAAAAGCTAACAGCTTAATGTTAGTAATCACATAAAGGCATCGCTTCCTATAAACTGGAGTGAACAGTGCCGGTTGAATTGTAAAATGTCAAAGGTATAGTTTTGGTTTGTTTTTATACGGACACTGCTGGTAGAGTGGAGTTGGCCGACCGATCACAATATTTTAGACAAATTTCTTAAACAGTACTTGAACAAACACTAGGTGTTCAGGTATTAAGTGCATAAAAAGTTTACGAGATCTAAGGTTCTAAACGGTTGATATTTTAAAAAGGATTAGCACAGTTTTTGCTGTGTAAATATACGAGATACGATAGAATGTGTATTTTTGCGACGCCGAAAGTGGAAAAAAATCTTGTATAAACGACCCCCAGAGTGTAGGACTCAAGTTAAGAGATTTGCTACCCACTTAAAAAAACCCAATAGCATCCCTCTTCTGTAAACCGCCTCACGGAACCCCCGCATTACTTCATGGGGAGTCTGCCTACAGTGTTGGCTCTCCTTTCTTGATTTTCAGTCCTCAGCCTTTTCATGACCACTACGGCGAATCCTGCAATGGCCCTCCAGTTGGCCTCTGAAGTCATCATTATCGGAACCAGATTTTTCGGTGTAATGCTGCCTCGCAGATATGTTGCAGTTTCATCCTGTTCTCATCGAATCTCTGACGCTGGAAAAATAATGTCTGTCTTCCTCCACTGCGGGAAGACAGAGGAGCCGAGTCTGTTTCTAGCTTGAAACGGAACAGGTATACTGGGAAGCAACCGTGCCCAGTGTGAACCTGTGTGAGATAGAAGTCCACCTCCCCATGCTCCCTGTTGCACCTGAATGTTGCCCACGAGTTGGTATGTCCATTTGTCATCGTCTATTTGCAGATTCGTCCCACCGTCGCTACCAGGTAACCAGGGTCCGATTTCGCTCCTCTTTTATTGCCATTGTATAACTATACCGTTGTTCAGCACTTCGCTTGCCCCGGAAGAGCTTCGCTCTTTCATCGGTCATTAGATCCATTGGGGGTTCGTCAGCTACTATGCATGCGGCGTCGTACGAGAGATAGATAGATAGATAGATAGATAGAGAGAGAGAGAGAGAGAGAGAGAGAGAAAGAAAGACAGAGAGAGAGAGAAAGAGATAGAGAGAGAGAGAGAGATAGAGAGATAGATAGATAGGTAGGTAGATAGATAGATAGATAGATAGGTAGGTAGATAGATAGATAGATAGATAGATAGATAGATAGAGAGAGAGAGAGAGAGAGAGAGAGAGAGAGTAATCTTAGTCTTGTAATTAATGACTACCAATAACTTAAAAAACAGCTGATTTGATGTTTCATAAATGAAGTAAAAGATGACTTCGTTGTTTGTCGGTTAAACACTGTTTTGTTTGTTACTAAAAGACAAAATTATTTTTTGTCGTGAATACTTTGTAAAAATAAACGGATTTATTGCTTTCCTATTAGTTTAAGTAGCCACCATTTTGAAATGATTAAACGAATTATAATGGTTCTTTTTCTCAATTAATCTTTGTCTTCAGAACACCAAATAACATGCAGCAAATTTTTAACAATTACGATTAAACATGCATGAATTTTTGTTTATTAAAAACACAAAATAGAGGTTGGGTAAAAAAGTTAACATTGAAGGAGGCACGTTTATATTAACAGTTTGCATTATTTTTTTCACTAGTAGAACAAGTCCTGGAATTCTCTCTGTTTTCATAAAACGCTATATAAAAAACAATTTCTTAAAAGGTGTTGCAGAAATGCTCATTTAATGATTGCAAGTCTGGGTAAGTAACACGATTCCAGTAAGTAATTTGCCAATGAAATCCGCTAACAGTCTCCTACACCGCCAGCAGTACATTAACGTACAGCGCTGTACACAGAAGCAAATCCATTATCTTACTTCCACTTCAACGTCGGCTGTGATAAATTGTTCTAAGCGGTTTATAAAATATGTCTCATCTTTTATTAAAGTGTCAGACATTTTTTCCCAGTGCTTCTTTCATTTTGAAACTTGGGTGCGCCAAGTGGATTTATGTTTTTGCCTTATGAGCGCCCGCCTTGAATGTAATATTGTGTTTTTCTTTTGATAAAAATATATTTTTACGGACTCAACAAAAGCCGATCACGAATTTTATGGATTTTACTGCGTTATAAACCCATTAAAAAGCTATTACTAAAATCAATTATTAAACTAAGTTTGAGTCAAATCAGATCACAATGGCAGTATTACAATGCTATACTCATTTTATCTGTGTATAAATACAAAACATAAAAGTTGTATGTTTCACGATTTTTGACCATTGCCATTTTTAAACAGATTAACGTGTGCTCATAGTTTTTTAACAACTAATTAATACGCGTTTTAAAGTACAACATCATAAAATGTGTTCATCATTCAAATAGTCGTTGGGCATTGTCTAATTTTGATCTTTCAATTGAATTCATTAAAGACATTTAAGAAGTTTTAATTGTAAAATAGCAATGGCGCTTCATTTTCAGACCTTCAAATGAACATCGATCACTAAATAAAAACATGCATCCTGTATGTAACTTTTCGAATGGTCGTTAAAAATGTTACACACACACACACACACACACACACACACACACACACACACACACACACACACACACACACACACACACACACACACACACACACACACACACACACACACACACACACACACACACACACACACACACACACACACACACACACACACACACACACACACACACACACACACACACACACACACACACACACACACATATATATATATATATATATATATATATATATATATATATATATATATCAGTATTTCTGTAACGTAGCGTATTTTCTAGGTTTGCTGTACGAAATCCAAGTAATTGGTGAGAAAAATGGAAGTACATTTCTGATACCCAACCGGATAACGTTAGACATTTTCACCGCTATTCCGAATATAAAAAATAAAATCACTATTAACTAATGGAATAACTACAGCAACAGCAAGTGAGTTGGGAGGGGAAGTTGACATTATGGCCTATAGCACAGCAAATCTTCGCTTTGTTAATAGCTAGCTAGCATAAAAGTGCACTTAAACTGTTTGTGCCACGTTGATGGACTTACTGTATGTATGTCACGCTGGTATATTGTTTGCAATTGTTTATTTTATTATTACAATTAGGTATTTAATTATTGTAGTTTATAGATATTTTATTTTTAAAATACATTTTTTTATTTACGATTTAACTTTAAATATTTTTTATTGTTCGCGAGAGACGTCTAAATCCTCTCAATAGGTACAACTAGTCTACGGGGAGATTAAATTAGATAAATTACAACAGTATTCGTTTTTAGATCATTTGTTCAGTGTCACATTTTAAATTGTTAAAATCTCTCAGTGGTTATTATATTGCACTTTTTGTAATAAATTCAAGACAAATTCATTTATGTAAAGTTGTTTTGATTTGTATACTTCAATATATGAGCTGGAATACAAATAAATATAGAAGACTAATACTAAAAACGAAATGAGATAGCCTGCATCTTCAACTTACAGTTACATATATGTATATATATAGTACATTTCTGCATAAATTAGTACTTTTTTACTTTAAAATTCAATTTATAGTACAAAAGTTAACCAATTTTTGTAATTATAATGTATTTTTTAAGTGGTTTAAAATTGAATAATATTGGCAAAGATTATTTGATGGTGAAATCTGATTTTGAAAAAAGTAAGGATAAAAAATACTGTTCTAAATGGCTTTAATCGCGTCAGCGAAACAGCTGCGTCTGCTATAATTTTAATTTCTCATAACGCCTAGCCTTAAAAGTTTCTCGACTGTCTGTCAAACGCTCGAGGTAGAACAAATAATCTTCATAACTACGACACGCTAATTACATGTTTTAAAACCATGTTTACCGGGCTGGTAAATGTTGACCTTAATTAATTAAATAAAACCAAAATAAAAATGAAATATACACCGCATTGTACGGGTGTGTTTATACACTGCTTAACTGCAGACATGCCCCACATTAGTATGTAACGTTATACATGAACAATTCAGTAGCTGGAAATTCTCGCAAATCACCTCACCTTTGTGACTCACATATTATGTCGGCCAACATACCGGGCATACAGCTACATTGGATGAATTCATTAAACGCCGAATACTCTGTTTACAATGCATTCTGGTATTCCATGGTATTCCATCCTGCAAAATGGTACCAGCATTTCTTAGATTTAAAATACCTTGCGCTGTAAAACTAGAATTCGGTTTTGTAATTAAAAATATTAAAAAAACTTTCTAGTTATATTTCTGTGTGACTGATTCTTTTATAAATTGAGAGTTTTTTTTAAATTAAGGTTTTAAAATCTAGCAAGTATTTTTTTAATGTTTCTTACTTTCTCCGTTAAATTTCTTTTACAATCTTAACGTTTAGATTTTTATATTAACAATCATTTTTTTTAAAATATCATCTACTTATGTATATTTGTGACCGATTTTTTTTAGAATTGAATCTGTTATATCGTTAGATAACTCAATATTCTTTCTGCCTGCATCTTCCGTATTGTTTAACTTTATCTAACTGAAAGCAATAACAGAGTAAATTAAAGTAATAACGGAAAACAAAAAATAGGGAGAATATATTATAAAGTGTGTAGTACGGAAAGTTTAATAAAACTGAGAGAAAACATTTTCAGTTGATTCGCGAGTTATTAAGAAACCAGATTATTACTGTTTGTCACTGTTACTTAAATTATCAAAAAATCAACATCTCAGCTCTAAAATTTCAAAACACAAATTTTTGTACATAATTTTTTTTAACTCTCCTTCAGTACCTACTCAGCTTTTGTTTTAGCAATATTTAACTCTATATTTAACTCTTAAATCTCAAATGACAAATCTTTAACAATTAAATTCTCAACTCTTAACTTGTTAACTCTCAACATTCAAATGAAAATCTTTTTAACTCCCAAATTCTGAAATCTTTAGTTGTTACCCCTACAACGTACAATCTTCTTCTTCATCTCATAACATTTAACCCAACTTATTGAATCTGAAGTTCTTTAACTCTCAGCAATTTAATTTAACCCACAATTGTTAATTCTCTAATTGTAAGCACCTCATATTTTAATTCTACCCTGTACAACTGACCATAACGAAATATGGCAAATTTATTGAGCAATCAAAGGCTCAAATAATAAACAAAATGTTTTTCAACCAGCTATAAATGTTTTGTCAAACAATGCTGCCAAACTTCTTGTTTCTTAAATTTTAATTTTCTCAACTCAAAATATTCAATTCTTAATTCCTTATTCTCAAAGCTCAGTTTAAGCTTCAACTTTGAATTTTTCAATTTTCAATTTATTTATTACTCTAAAGTATAACCTCGTAAATATCAATATTCAACTAAGCTTAGCTCTTAGGTTATTAAATTTCAATTATTTAATTGTTACCTTTAATTTTTTTATAAATCAGTTCTCAGTGGTAATCTTTTAAATTGTAATTGTTTCATTTTAAACTCCTTAACTCTAAATCAATTATTTTAATCTTACACCTTTCAACTCTTGGGAGATCATCTCAAAAATTGCAAACTTTACTTTTAAACTCCTCAATTCATAATTTATTGTCAAGTAAAATCAGAAATTTTTAAATTTAGATATAAAATAATTTAATTGCCGTATGCATTTGCCCTAACAAATAACACTAAAAAACTGTGTGTTCAAAGATACACGTGATTACATTATATACTTTGCGGTGTTTTTTATAAAATAGTTTCGACTGTCTAATGTACAAACATAAAAAACAAACTTGCAACTCAATTTGACACAGAGGGCGCCTTTAGCAAAGATTAGGTCGATTTGTCTCCAGGACAGATATAGGGATGCGGTCGGCTACCTCTGGGGGATAGAGCCATAGATGCTATCTCGAGGGTGAGGAATATTTTCCTTTACTTTAAGTTGGCTTGGTTTAATCTGATGCTCTGAATTTACCACAATCTCCAAAATTGTACCATTTTGGCTAACAGCACATTGTTTTTTTCGAAATAACGTTCGTAGAAAACATTAAAACTTTTAACAAATTATGACTAAACGTTTTGAATTATAAAATTGTGTAACAGAATTGAACATAAATAAAAAATATAAAATATCATCAATTTCAAATATTGTTTTTGCATTTAAGATGGACGCTATCCTAGGACTATTACGGGCAAACCTGATTTTCTCTTATAGTCATTGCACCCTTTTTACGTTTTATCGGAGTGGTCACTTAGACAAATATATTTAATTTATGTATATCTTACATTGACAATATTTTAAAACAATTAAACATAATGAAAAAAAAAACAAACCAATTTACATTCAGTTTCATGCAACTTGAAAAATTAGCTATTGAAGCTTACAAGCTAATTATGAACAAAAATTACATTGAAAATACGAGATAAACCCTGAGCGCCGGCAGATTTATTTTCATACTAGCTGAATATTTCTTGACGTTTTTAGGTTGTAATTTAAAAATATTCCTTAAATATTTGATTTACTTTCGAACAGTGGCTTGACAGTAAAGTCTCCGCCATAATGTTGACAGAATGCCTATTGCTGAATGTGGCTTTGGCCAGGGACATTTGTCTCATGGTGACCGTGATGGTCTGAAACCGAAACTCCTAGACCAACTTCAACAAGGCCAATTGCTGAGGATGATGAAAGCCCAAAACATAGGATTAAAGACTAAAGGTTTCAGAACTGGGAAAGATTCCGGTGCTGTGATCGGTGAGAAATCGCTGAAGACAATAAAGGAGATGGCTATAAGGTGTGTCTGGGTCTTCAGAGTGATTTCTACTCATTAGAAGGACGAGAGTAGTTCGAACTAGCCACCATAACAGTAAGGCGAACTGCTGTCTTACGGAGGCTCCTTGAACAGCGGGAAGCCGATGTTGCTTTGGTGCAAAAATCTTGGGTGACGGGAGGCAGGATAGCAGGACTGGCAGTAAGCGGATGAAATGCCGCTAACAATAGTTAGTACTGAGCTACATATTGGATCTAGGAGCAGAAGGGTTGTTCTGACCTCTGCATGCTTCCCACAAGAGGATATGAACAGCTTCAGCAGGGTGAACTAATCAGTGGATTGTGGGAACTTACTAAGGGCACCAATCTGCTAAACATAAGAGGTTTATTTGCACAACAGGTTCGTTGATTACAGTTGGGTTGTGTAATTCCACCTTCTAGTAACGACTACACGAAAGTGATCTAGGAATCAGAATCGAAGCTTATTTCAAGCTCCCGAGTCTGGGTTTTATCACGAGGGTCTCTTAAATAGTTCAATTTTGTACTCAAATCAGTTTTTCAAGAATTATTTTTTCAGAACTTTCCGTTATTAAAAAAGCGGGCATCCGTGGATGACAAATCACTATAATACATCATGTGTCACTTGTACGTCACCAGGTGCAGAGACGCTTGAATATATGCAAAACCAGATTGTCAACACGCACCACCTGATTACAGAGCAGCTGATCAATTACTTCAATTATCTGTAACAGCTGTATTTCATTTGTTATACTAAACGTATACAATTATAAAATTTATTATTTAAAAGTGGATACAAAATGGTTTGAACACTCAAACAAATAGAACCGTGACTGGAGCTTACTTTTGTGTTTTCCCAACGGTGCATTTCTTACACCTATGGAAGAATCTATTTTGAAAAAATTAGATCGTTTTCCGATGCTCTTGATATATCTAAAAATAGGAATTTTCTAGTATATATCTAAACGATCTATACGTATTTAGAAGTGTGTTAATAAAATATCAAAAAATTCTCTGCGAAATTTTGGGCACGTTTGTTTACTCAGCAAATGTTCGGTGTTGTGTATTTTTACATTTTTTGTAAATCTTCGCTTTGATTTTGAGAAAATCTAATTTTTAAACTTTTTTAAACGAGAGTATTTCTTTAATTAAAAAAAATGTTTCGAGAAAGAAAACCATAATGACAAATTTTATTGACACCAATCAATTCGTTTAGACTCCAGTGGCGGACACAGATGAAAACAAAGCCAAACAAATCATTTAAAATTATTTATACTTAATATTTAGATATTATTAATATCAATAATAAAATGTTAATAAATATTTATGAAAAATAATCGTTACAAATTTCATGGTCTTGAGCTTTGATCATGCCGCCATTTTTTAAATTAGTTTTAAAATTAATCGTATAAAACACTAAAGAAAATGTTCATCCGCAACTCGTTTATTTCAACATACTGTTGCATAAATTTAAATGTTTACAGTCTTAGTCAGATAATTAGACTTTCAAACTGATTAAATTATGCACCTTGCAGCACAAGGGTTAAAATGAACTTACTAATAAAATTTCTAACTTCAAAGACCCCCCCCTCTCGACGCAGGCTTTGCCCACAGAGAGCGGTTAGCAACAAGTAGTTAGACAAAGGGAGTGTAAGAGAGAGGGTGGGTTAATTAGTGCATTAATTACGAGGGCTATTCAGAAAGTAGATTACGTTTTTGGATAAAAAAAAAACTAAGTACAGGAAAAAAATTTTATTATATACATTTGAAAGAGGAACTAAAATACTATTTTTCGACATAATCGCCAAACAAATTTAGACATTTGTCATATCGGTGAACTAGCTTTGAAATTCCCGTGTCGTAGAATTCCGCCGCCTGTGAATGAGGTGCGATCAGTTATAAGGTTTTGTTAGCAAAACCATAAACCGATTGAAATTTATCGGCAAGTTTGTGAAGTTTACGGAAACAACGTAATCAGTGAAGGTGGAGTTCGCCAATGGTGCATTAGATTTAAAAATGGACGAAGTAATGTTCATGACGAAGAGAAGAGTGGCAGACCGAGCATTGTGAGTGATGAGCTGGTTGCAAATGTCAATGAAAAATTCGTGAAAACCGCCGTTTCACAATAACCGAACTTTCACTTTGTTTCCCACAAGTTTCGCGAACATTGTTGTACGAAATTGTCACCAAAAAGTTAGGATACCATAAGTTTTGTGCCAGATGGGTGCCAAAGTTCCTGACAGAACAGCACAAGGGTCAGCGTATGGCTGCATCGTTGTCATTTCTGGACGCTTACGACAAAGATGGTGAATCATTTCTTGATCGCATCGTAACGGGAGATGAGACTTGGGTTAAGCACGTTACCTGTGAGACAAAACTACAGTCTATGGAGTGGGGGCACAAATTCCCCCAAAACCGAGGAAATGTTTGCAAACCCTGTCAGCAAGGAAGATCATGGCGACCGTTTTTGGGACAGGAAAGGTGTTCTTCTGGTTGACTTCCTAGAACGTGGAGCAACCATAAACTCAGAAAGGTATTGCCAAACATTACGAAACTTAAGACGAGCTATCCAGAACAAGCGGAGAGGAAAACTGAGTGCAAAAGTGTTGTTTTTGCACGACAATGCCCGCCCTCACACGGCAAATCGAACAAAAGACGTCTTGACGGCCTTCAAGTGGGAGATTTTCCTCATCCACCCTACAGTCCGGACCTGGCACCTAGTTATTTCCACTTATTCCCGAAGATGAAGACTTGGCTTGCAACACAGCGCTTCGATGACGACGCAGATCTCCGCGCGGGCGTGACTGACTGGCTGGCGTCACAGGCGGCGGAATTCTACGACACGGGAATTTCAAAGCTAGTTCACCGATATGACAAATGTCTAAATTTGTTTGGCGATTATGTCGAAAAATAGTATTTTAGTTCCTCTTTCAAATGTATATAATAAAATTTTTTTCCTGTACTTAGTTTTTTTTTTATCCAAAAACGTAATCTACTTTCTGAATAGCCCTCGTATAATGCTTTTAACTAAAGGACATCAGCTAATAACCTGACTAATAATATAAAGGAATGAATAGTTTGTAAATCCATCTTGATGTTGTAATAGAATCGCTAGGTCACTGGACGGTCACTAATTGTTCAGAGGAATGACCAAGGACACTTATTAAATTGCGTCCGTGTCCTTCTGCTTGATTGTCTGTCGGTCGGTGACAAAACACTTCTCGTAAACGATGAAATCGATCATCATAAAAGTTTGGCAGAAATGAACTTTGTTGTAGCCCGAACCCAGAGAAAACATAGTAGTTGTGACAAAAAATATTTAGGGTTCATCTAGTGTGAGGTAGCATTTGCAAATAGTAGAATTGATACTGCTTCACACACACACACACACACACACACACACACACACACACACACACACACATACATATATATATATATATATATATATATATATATATATATATATAGAGAGAGAGATAACGAGAGACTTTCACCCCGAGGACCAGGTTTCGATTCCCGGCGAGGGCTTGGCATTTTCATACGCTATAAATCATCCCCACCGTCTGCATTAGCCCAAGTGTGCACAATAGTCGGACGTTAAACTCCAAAAAAAAAAAAAAAAAAAAAAAAAAAAAAATGGATATATATATATAACGAGAGAGAGAGAGAGAGAGAGAGAATGGATCTCTGCCAACGGTGTTATTATTTTGAATTATAATTTTATTAAAAATAGTTATATCTGGTTTTCAATATAAATTTTAATTGTGTTGATTATATAATATTTAAAAATTAGCATTGGTTAATTAGGGTTCATTGTTATAATAATTTACTAGTACTTCATTATTTTTTCCTCTTAGTATCTACTTTTTCGTCCAATCTACACACAGGTATTTCGATACCTCTGTAGGGTGTACTGGTATTGACGTATTATGTATCTTGCTATGTAAATATTTGGAAAAATATATAATAAATAAATATATATAATATATAAATATATAAAATATATATATATATATATATAATTCAGTAGTAAAGTAATGTAAAATTACTTGCAGTAAAACTAATGCTTGGAAAATATAAAACCGTCAAAAGACAAAAGTAAGTTTTCACAATGCTTCTGTTACTCGAGTTTTAGTGCTTTGTAATGAGTTGATGTCTTTGAATACACTTGCAGAGAACGTCAAACGCAATACACTCGTCAGAAATACAGTACAATACAAACTTGTGGCAAAGACAGTTCCTTGCAACAGTTTCGTTCTTTTTACAGTGGTTTTTTCTAAGTTTAGTTTTCTAATAACGGTACAAAAACATACGTTTATAAGTTACACCCTTAGATTGCAACTAGAAATAAATAATTTAAAATACGTTTGAAAGAATAATTTATCTCAGCGCGTGCGTTTGAGTGTGTGTGTGTGTGTGTGTGTGTGTGTGTGTGTGTGTGCGCGCGTGCGCGTGCGCGTGTATGCGTGCGTGCGTGTGTGTGTGTGTGTAACAATTAGAATGCACTTCCTGCAAAATCTCCTGCGTCTGAATTTGCGCATCTCAAGGTCGTAAGTTCGAGAATGTTCTTACTGCCATATGCTTTTTTTTTACTCCTCAGTCCTTCGTTCTCATTGGTTTATAGCATGAAATTTAAAAACAAAAAAATAAAATATACAATGAAAAAATTATGCAAGTATTTTCACCTTAAATTTTATCAGAAAATAACTTCTTTAATTATAAACAAGACGTATTTGTCCAAAATATCCGATTTGAGCGCTTCGACAAGAAAATTTAACTTTGAGTTAACGTTGAGTCGCGTCTTTAAAATAACTCATATTTTGGGCATGTTCATTTATTCAGAAAAACCTGTACTATAAAGGATGTTCAATAAGATCGCCGGTGTTGCTTGTAACCATGGCAACATTTTATTTATATTTTCGCTAATTAGTGTGTTTTTGAATTTAGTTATCATTGAACGCTTCACAATGATACAAGAAATATTAATTGTGAAAACACATTACAAATATCGCGAGTGTGCAAAAACTGTGCACAGAACTGAAGTCATAGAGGACTGGTTGGAAATGAACTGAACCAGAAGTCATGTTGGATATGTCGGATGTAATTTTCCGTAAGTAATGTTTTCATATGTAATGGAAACATTACATATGTGTCTTTTGTGTTTGATGTAGAAATATGTTACATTTCATAAATATAGAGTACTTTATTCGACACTTAAAAACCGGCGATCTTATTGAAAATGGTGACCATTCAGAATCTTTCTGTCTTACAGTTTTTGAAAATCTAACTTCACTATAGTACTCGCCATTAAAAGGAATATTTCGAATTTCAAACATGCATTGCACATTTGAAAATAAACGAGACAGTTAGAATTAATTTTCGAATTTCCGATTTAATTTGACATTTTAAAATTCACATTGTAATACTTATATTATTGAAAGAAATTAGATTTTCAAAAATTCTTAAAGAAAAAAAATATCGTTGGCAGTGTACTTCTATCATGTTAGCGAGTGAACAACATGTCTCGATAATTTAATTGGTTACAAGAAACAGTGTACTGCGTGTGTTTGTAAACAAGTTCTAAAGTACTCGTGAAGAACAAGTTGTGAAGTAAAACGGTACGGTAAGGAACAGATTCCAAGTACGCGTAATGTGACAAAAGAAAATACAAAATATCATTGGCAAACTTATAATAGTTGAAACGTCCGAAATATTATTTGGCTAGTTTGAATCTCAGGAAGAAAACAAATTTAACAATTTATATCGTACAAAATATTGCGTGATTGAAAATATTTCCACCCCCGAATGGCACCCTCTCTACCCGAAGAAATATAAAACGTTGCCACAATCTTGCAATAGGCTCATTGGGTTTCATATCTATGCTAATAAAAGCTGAAAGTTTTCTCTTATCTGTAGGCCTATAATAAATGGAATACCGTAAAATTCTATTGGTAGTTATAAATAATTTATAAATCTAAATTCACTTTGCGTTTATAACAACTTTTGGAATTGTATATTTTGTTCAAATTGTTTTAATAAATTTGTCTACGATCAACAAATTGTTTCAGATTAAGCTTAATATTTTATTTTTAATATATATCATCCTAAGTAACATTTCTTTGTTAACACACACACACACACACACACACACACACCTCATTCCCAGTTGCAAGAAAGTTTATTAAATTATTTAAAAAACCATACATTTAAAATAATTTAAAACATTATTAAACATAGAATTGGGTTGCATAAACATATGTCAACAAAATTAATCTTTCAAATAGCAGGGCTTTAAAGTTTTAATCCTATGTGTAAATGGTGTTGCTAGAAAGTCTCTTAAATATATTTTCGAGGTTAT
This sequence comes from Callitettix versicolor, assembly GCA_022606455.1. Lineage (NCBI taxonomy): Eukaryota > Metazoa > Arthropoda > Insecta > Hemiptera > Cercopidae > Callitettix > Callitettix versicolor. The sequence goes on from CM040186.1 coordinate 82,199,656, forward strand.
TTTTATAATCGGTAAAAATTCATATTTTTTGTAGTATTGTAGTATCAGTTTTGTTAAACTATACTTTTAAATTACTATTAATTTGTGTTAAAATCTGTAAAAATTTATTTTTTATATAGTTTCTGATTATTTTATTCGAAAATTTAAAAATAACAACAAAGGCTTGCTACTAGAACAAATTTAAAAACTAATGTAAACAAAACACAATACATTCAAAACAATTTTACAAATAACCTGAAAATGTTCAGCTGTTCGTCATACGCCATCTTTCCAACCATTAAAAAGTTATTAAATTTAACAAACATCCTGTACGTAAAGGTTTGTTAAAAATTTCTTTGCAACAGAGAAAACATTTAAAAAACTTTAAATTTAAAGTCATTATACGTAGTGAGAGATTATATGGACATCTGATCCTTGCAACCGGAAATTAGCCTGACAGACCCAAGTAAAACCATTTTTTTACCTCAAAACTTACAAATCTATGAGATCGATTCACTAACAATATTCTGTTACACGAACACTAAAATTTCTTTACTACTCTCTTAGTTCGTACTATGACAAAGTAAAAGTAAGTTTTTATCGCAAATTTCTGTTCGATTCAAAGTACACAACAAATGTCACAACAAAATTGATTATATATCAATATAATATACATTGATTACATCAAACAAATATGTGATTACATATAGTTAATTCAAACACTTGATGTACGTTATTACTTCATGGGGAACAAAGTTTGATGAACACTGTCTGTTCTATGTACTGTAATACATTTTAAAGTGTGAAAGAAGACAATGATAAATGAAGGACACAAGACAAATGATGGAACTGTGTACAGGCTGTGCAGCTGACAGGGTTCTGGCGATTTTGTACTTAAGCTTGTTCTTTTTGTTAGTGAATGCAGTTTTCTCATGGTCGTAATAAAATTAAAGTTATTTAGTAAATTTTTAACCATAATTTTTATTACCCTTTTTTTAAGTGAAAATGTTTATGGTCGCGGTTGACCACGGTTGTAACGAAAACATGGTTACAAACATTTGCTTTCGCATCACGCTTGATTTCGTAACGCATGCCTCACAGTATATATAATTGTTCTTATATATTTGTAGACTTGAAGTGACTACTTCTAAACAGCTGATTTCGCATAACAGCTGTTGCTTCAATATCATTTTACTTGAGGTTATGTTTATTGTTTCTTGCTAATTTTAAAAATGTGTATTTTCGAAATTAGTACCCCGTGTTTCCCCTTACAGAACCCATCATTTAGAGAGGAAAACTTGAAACATAGAAAAATAATCCAAAGGTTTTATATCTTACGTTAGAGGTATCACGGATAGAATCGGTAGAGCTCTTAGAAAACACAACTTAACTTTCGAGCCAAAGGAAACTCTGACTACAGTCCAGTTTTTTCCATCGTGGGACTATTGTAGAATCTTTTATTTCGACTTTAGCACATCATTTCATTCATGAATTTTATGGCTAATTTTGAGTAAAACTGAATAACCATGACGATTAACTTTAGGTAAACCTTTGTAATGTTTCACAACATTAACTTATAACATTATTTTAGTATTGTAACATTTTTTAAAGATTGCTGAGTCTTTTTAATACCTAGAATATATTATGGTAGACTAATTTTATTAATGATTAGGGACCTACCATAATTTGAGACAATTTGAAAAAATAGCAATACATTTGGAAACATTAAAGATCCACCTTTTATTAAAGAAAATTATTCTAAAATTAAAGAGTTTGTGAAAGTATATTTAAAGTTTAAACAGTTTTACTGCCCTTTATTCATGTAATAGTTGATTTTATTGGAAATATAAACGTCAAATAAGAGTTTATATCTTAGATCTTACAAAATTCTCCCAGTAAAGAGAAAAACATATGACGTAATCCTGGAGGGAATATGCTCTGGGAGTAATAACTAAAACTTTTAGATATCACGCAAACATCGTAAAGTGACTACAAGCAGTGCTTAACAAGTTTAGAAAATGCTTTTACACTAAACTATCAATAATTCGTTGATATTCAAATTTTTTGAATCCTTTATTAAAAATGATCGATTTATTTCAATTAAAGCACATTAATCTAGTTAACATTAACATTGTTTTGAAGTTACAATTCAATTCAACTTAAAACAAAAAATTCAACTTTAAAAAAACATAACTTTGAAGAAGCACGCAAGTCTAGCTGATGTGATAGAAACAAATTTCCAAAATAAAAGCAAAAAATCATCACAAACAGTAATTCTAATATTATATTAAAATATACAAATTTGAACCAATAAAGTTACGAAATTTAAATGACCACCATTTTGAAACAATTAAACAAATTTTACTTTGTAACAATCAACACATACTATTGTTTACAAATTTGGAAAATAAATTGTGTAAATTATTATCAAAGTCAGTGTTTTGAAAATCTAAATCAATTTAAACAAAAATTTCAAACGATATAGTACATATTGTTCACACATTGTATAACAAATATGTTTATTAGCTATTTTCCGTAAGAAAATTAGTTATTGGAGCAACCATCTTCGTAAGACCCACACCCGAATCTTGAAATGAGCGACGATCCTAACCTCACTTTTGATTGGTTAGGACGCTCACTTTTGATATGTTAGCACGCTCACGTTTGCAATTTAGTCTGATTTTATTCAAGGCAAAAAGAACTATTTTAGTAATAGCTTAGTTAATCAGCAAAATTGGTTCATAAGTTTCAAAATAGTGTTATTCAAATCTTTAAAAATTCGTAAATTTTTTCTAAATATTTTTGAAAATCTAATTTCACCATCGTAATCAGCATTAAAAAGTACATACATTAGCATTTTGAATTTTCTTAATCCTTTGAAATTATAAAATTTAATTTGAAGGCTGGCTTCTTTTTCGTATTTTCAATGCAATTTAAAAGTTTAAAATGCTAATATATGCACGTTTTAATTTTGTTTAGAAAAAAACAGAATTTCAAAAAGGTTAAAATGAGAATTTTGGTATTTTGTACTTTTTAGAACACACAATTTAACATGAGAAAGTATGTGTAATAGTTAGCACTATTTATTTACCCTTCTATTCTACCTTCATAAAAGTAATCCACGTCATGCAACACAATCGAATTCACTGTATAAAAATATGATGTTCTATTTTACAAAACGTTTCTCTAAAAAGGAATTTAGTAAAAGCAGTTCCATTCAAAAGGAATTCAATAACAAATAAATAATGTCTTTATAATTCATTTAAATATTCCAATATTCAGGGAATTGAAAAAACTTGCTGACTTACGCCGATTATTGCTGATGGCAAGGCGGAATTAAATGCTGAAGCCTGAAGGGCTGAGGTCTTTTCAATATCAATTTCGGTTCGACTTTGACAGGCAGCTTCTTAATCCCTTCTTATTTCGTTTGCAAAATGTCATCTTTAAATTTTACTTTTTCTCTATACGAAGTAGTATAATCGTGAAAATTATATCTGATGGTTATATTAAGCCAAATAAGTGGAATTGGTTTGAATATAAGCCAATTCCAACTACTATAGTACTATCTCTCTCTCTCTCTCTCTCTCTCTCTCTCTCTCTCTCTCTCTCTCTCTCTCTCTCTCTCTCTCTCTCTGTGTGTGTGTGTGTGGGGGAGAGTGTTCACATTGCTAGAAACTAAAACGTCCAATTTAAGACCTTAAAAATCTAATATTCTACAATCGATATTAAGGCTAATAACTAAATTTTGCTAAAAAATAATCCATTATGATATAATGAAAATAAAATGATAAGCTATGAATATTCATGAAAATAATTAATATAATTTTGTTCAAACTTTCAAAAAGAGCGTAGATTAGGTTAGATTTAGTTTTGAAGTTTTAGGGTTTTGGTGGCTTTTAGTACTGCGATCAAACCATTGTTCGACTAATCCAAGTTGTATTCTATATCATATTCATTTTTGGTATCTGGGAGGCCTTCAGTTTCTATATTTAATTAGAAGCCCTTTTGTTATTGCCTCCTCTCTTCTCAGTTTGCACATTGGCGCTCGCGCTATGCATATATACATCTACATACATCTGATTTGAAATAAATCACCGCTTTACTGATTTCACATATTTCACCCCATCTCTCACCTCTTCCACGGCAGGCAGGGTAGGTTCGTCTACAGTCCTTAAAGTCTGCTGCCAATGTGTTCCATGAGGTTAGCCTTCCTTCATGTTATTTTCTCTTCATGGGCCCACTTTTTTATACTTTTGCCGGTTTTTTTTTGGCTCTTAATATTTGTTTTAAACAATAAAAATCCCACAAACAACCAAAGAAATATAATGTCCGACTATACAGAGAGCATGCACGGAGCTCGCCTAATATCCAGAGTCCGCTTACTTTGAGCTAAGCCACTTAACTATCGGCATACGCTGTGCTTCATTGGCTTTGAATGTATATAATCCTAAAGCAGATATAAGAAGATAAGTTAAATCCAGCTATGGAGCAGTACACGTACTCACAATGTGTGAGCCCCTAAAGGGAACAAGAGCGTAAAAAACGCTTTGATTCTTTAATGACTTTCAGTAATTACAATTTTGTACGTGTAATTACCATAATAAACGTTGGTGAAAAGTTTGTAACAAAATATACAAATATTATAATCGCTAGAGTAACAAAAACACAGGCGCCTTTGTATAAATTAAAAAAAAATTTAAAATGACTGCAATTTTGATAATTTTGAACGAATTTTGTTGGATAACAAACTTAATCCAGGCTATCGCTGAAATTGAATTTCGTGCGTTTTCATAAAAAATAAATTTAGTAAAAATGGGGTTTGTAAAATACAATGTAACTACGTAGCAACGCATGCAGAACAAATGGGAAATTTTTTTAAAGATCATTTAAACATTTAAAAAAGGATTCAAATTACTTGTGTAATTTGGCACATTGAAGGGCATACACCAGAAGAAATGGAAAATTCAATGAAACTATTACATTATGAAGACAAAGGAAGGCGGTTAAATAATTTAGAAAATTCATAATTATAAAGTTAAAATGAAAAGGAGAAAGATAATAAACAAACAAGTAAATTCTCATGCAGACATTATTTTGCAAAGCCTGCAAATGTCTAAAAATTATAAGGATTAAGTCGACGTAAAGAGAAAAGCAGGGGGACCAATCAGAGGAGAGCACATCAATAAATAGAAATCGGACTAGGCGGCAAAAGTAGAGAAGGGAGAGATTAATATAGTATTATAAAACGAATCTACATTTATGAATTTACAGTTCAGTAAAAAGTTCTGAAAATGGAAGTATTCCGAAACGCGCCAACAAACATAAAATGTTGAAGATAGGAAAGGCATATGTGTGTGTATATACATATATACATATATATATTATATATATATATTGTTTCATATGGGTGTAGAGCTACATTAAAATTTAATCTAGAAAACAGAATCGTGGTCATTTTAAAATTTCGGATCAGAATCTTACTATAGCAGCCGCTCCAATCAGCTTAATTTCGAAAGAAAATTTGCTAATAAAATTAATGTTTTGTGTAAACTTTTTGCACGATTAATTACCTATATATAACTTTAGTAATTAACCGTTGAATTAACGCAAACGAATTACGTTTTATGTAAAAAGTTTGCTGCGAAACTGTGAACAAGAAATATAAATTATATTATCTGTACAGTGTAACGTCATACAACCTCGTGTATGGCTAATGAAGGACAGTTCCTTTGATGTCTTTATACATACAGCTTACTTCATTAAGAACAAAGGCTTGGCAGGAAACAACTTTGTGTTTATAGCGACTTGTTTGTTTTACTCTGAAACAACGACATAATAAAGTTTGTATTTGTTTGTTCATATTTTGTAACATACATTATTTTATCAACTCGTTAAAACAGATCTAGTTTTTGTCTTGTTGGTCGTATATTTGTTGTTAACGGATAATTGAAAGATGTGCTATTAGAGAGACAGTTATAGTAAAACCTAGACCAGAGCCTATGAAATGTGCACAGATCGATAAACAGTATGATGTTATTGTAACGGCTTCGAATAACCTCACCGACAACGTATTTAATTGAACTTGTTAGTTTCGATGTAATTTTTTCATATTTCCGGCCAAACGCTTGTCTTTAACGTTAAGAAATTTCAGGGTTTATCAATACTCTTGTACTGTTTGGTTGTAGTGTCAAAATAAGCTATGTAAAAGTTGAAATAAGAGAAACAAAATTAGTGGCTCGATAAGGAAGTAGTCAGTTGACAGATTAGTGCATCTGTACTATTGATAAATGCTTGACATTATCTAAATTCTGTTTAAATTCGTTTTTGAGCTGTGTATTTAGTCTTTACTTAAGCCCAAAATCAATTGCGATTGTACAAAATGATCCTCTTTATTTTACTACAGGAATATAACTGGATCGTTCTCTCTCACATAATTTGTAAAATCTGTAATGATGACTGTACAGAGTCTGGCAGTTATACCAAATTTGTATTAAAACAGTACTATTTTTAAAAATAGAGTATATACTGTCTTTTTTATATGTTTCCATAAATAGATATTTTTTAATATGTTTTAGGAAACACGATTAAAAAGTATTTAAATATTGAATATTAAATACTGAATACCGAATATCGAAAACCGAGTACCGAATACCGAATACCAAATTACGAATGTCGAATATAAAAATCAAAAATGGAATATCAAATATCGGATATCGAATATCGAATAGCTAATAGCGAATTCGATTGAATATTAAATATCGAATATTAAATATAAATTCTAAATATTAATTATTCAATATTTAATACTTAATTTTTAAATATTTAATATTTATTTTATATTTACATAATAAATATTCATTATTTAAATATTTATTTTTAAATAAAAAATAATTACCACTAAATATTTCATATTTAAATATTACAATAAAAAAATTTATCAAAATTGTATAATTAAATTTATTTTTTATTTTTGGTATTAAATTTTTTTAAACTGGTTTTAAACACATTTATTTACAAAGTCTCTCGAATATAACGTTAAAATTAAATGCCACTAATAAACAACATACAACTATTCCAACTGTTGTTGTTCCACAAACGTACAGACTATATATATATATATGTTTGTATTTTTGAGTGTTTTAACAAAACAGCTGCATGCCGCAAGTTTATATTCGAGAGAGATTTTTTACCCTAATTGTGCACAAAATTTATATTTTCATTTTTTTAAAATTATGTATGAGATGTTGATTGTAGATTGAACACGATTTAATAGGCCTAATCCCGCATCACAAAACGGCAGGCGGGTAGCGTAGGTCCGGCTGTAATTTGGCCCAATCCATCATGGTAATGCAATAAAGCAGATAAAATAAACGCCCAAAATTGAGATGGATGAGGCGCTTTGCTTTCCCCGGAGCTGTCACTCGGTGTCTTGTAATTCGCTTAATTTGCCTAAGTAATCATTTGATTATCTAATGGCAACGCTATTGAATATTTATTTTTCAATTTTTTAAACAGTTTTTTTAAAATGTGTTTACGAAATCAGTGGCATTTTTTTCTCATCGTACGAAGTATAAAATTCGGTGATCGTTAAAAAATGGCCTGCATACCTCAATGAATCTTTACGTCTTTAAATAACCTGAGTAAAAAAAGTTTTTACTTGTAATTTTGAAGTATAATGTTTCATATATATTTAAAATTTGATAAGAATGTAACCGCTAAGATGTGAAAACGATTGTAGTATGTTTTGCCAAAAAATATATTTATTTTTCACCGGCTGTACCCGGCCACGCGTTGCTATGGCGCAGTCTGGTTTAATTTAACAATGCATTCGGAAATATTGAAATGACATCGTAAAATATTTAGTATCGAATGTGATTTATTATACGGCCAACAGATGGCGCTGTTTTTTTAAAAAAAACATATTTTTACCTTATATATATATATATAGGTATATAAAAACTTGTGCGTATTCAAATGCAACGTTGTGTCAAAATTTTAAAGCAATCAGTGAAGATTTTTCCGAGATTCAATATTTTGTACCCAGGAACATTTTCGTTTTTATTCATATAGATATACGGAGCAAAATAACGATACCAAATATTATCTTGTTTTCATTTTATACACGTTTTTTTAATTCCTTCAGTCTATAAAAAGTGTTTTCATAAGAAGGTCTGCCAGTCTGTACGTGTTTGCTTGTGCTCCTCACTGTACCCTAAACAAAATTATATATATTGAATTTGTCAAGCAAATATAGTTTTTCATTTCGCAAAACAATTTTATTTTTATTTTAAACAATATTGATTTTCTTTCTGGCAAACTAGGTAGGTCAAAAACTAATGAAAATCTTATTTTCTCAAATTCAGCTATACAAATTTTAATCACATTTTGCTTATAATATTCCTCAAGTATGGTTATTTTCAGTAACTAAAAGTTTTTTTGTATATGGATATGTAACCAAAAAATTGATTTGCAAACAATCGACAAAAAACGTAGCCTTTCCTGTCTTTGTATTAATTCATAAAGTTTAGGTTCTTATATATATAATATAATAATATATATAATATATATATATATATATATATATATATATATATATATATCGATGGTCGATTGTTGTTCCAGCAGATCATTTTTCAATGAAAATTGTATACATATGTAAACAATATACAAAATACGTAGCCCATATTTAACAGAAAACACTCTTCAGTGTTTATTTAGATGGGTTGGGATTGTAATGTATTGGTGTAAATTACGAGTATAATATAATTATTGAAGTGACTACTTCTTATCGCGGGGTATGGGTGTATGTTTTGCACGGGGAAAAAATTCAGTTTTGCCGTCACGGAACGCTCTAACACATCCATACGCGCACTCTAATGAACATTATTGTTTCAAACATTATTATTACAAACATTATTACAACATATTATTATTTTTTTTATTTAGTAATTAATAAAATGTATTTTTAAAGTGAAAACTTGTATGGTCGCAGCTGACAAAACATGGATATAAACATTTGCTTTCGCGTCACGCTTGAATCCGTAATGCATACCTCACAGCATATATTGTTCTTGTATATATCTAGACTAGAAGTGACTACTTCTAAACAACTGATTTGCATAATAGCTTCAATATCATTTCAAGTGAGGTTATGTATATTGTTGTTGTTAGTTTTAAAAATATGTATTTTCTAAATTTGTGTAGTTAAATTATTTAACGTATATGACCTATACCAATTTTGTGAATGTCAGAATCACAAATATTATATTTATGTAATATAAATATTAATTTAGCACAGCTGTCAAAAGTAGGGTTATAAACTGATTAATTATTAAATTCCCTTATATAACCCAAGATACTCAAATTCATAGTCGGTGACAGTTTCAGTTAATGTTTAATTTGTGTACCTACACACAGGCAAAATTTAATACGAAAATAATTTTCAAGTGATCTCTGCCATTCAAGTTTCCCTTTCCTGCATGCATCTAAATCTTACAAAAATAATTAAATAAAAATTGTGAAAAAGTACACAGTAATCACTTCTGTCGGCCAGTCCCGCACTTCCTAAATTTTTTCATTGTTGAATTACTTGTATTATATGCATAATTATAAGGAACTGTCTTGAACAAAGGACGTGCAAGATATTTTCAAATGTAAAAACTTTAAACAATTGTGTGGTAGATGTGTCGGGTATGTAGTACAGCAAATTTGAAAAAAAATACAGTTCAGATGAAAGTAAAAAAACGAAAATAAAACCTGCCGCTGTGAGAATGTTAACTTTTATTCTAGAACTGTATTTTTCGAGCTGCACTGTATATAGTTATTAATGATTAAATATAGTCTGAAAAAATGTTACCAGTTTTTAAAGTATTTAATACAAAATGAATTTAACGTCTCTTTTTACTTGACACATACAGAGTGTGACGTAATTAATCGGCAAAGTTAATCTTCGCAGGGAAGCGAATAAAAACAAAACTTTTACGTATAAAACAAGTTGACAGTTTGGCTCTGCCCGACAAGGTCATTATTTACACGTCAACCGCACTCTGTCCGGTGTAATTAAATAGTGCATTGTTTCAGTATTAATTTTGTTTTTAACCATTACTATTTTACTTTTAGAGTATTTCTATTGGAAAATTAGTTTTTCATTCATGAATATATTTACGTAATGAGCAGATCGTCCTTTAATCTGTAACACATTTCAGGGGGGATCGTTAAAATATTCATAAATACAAGCACTATATTTCGGAACTCAAAATATCACTTTTTTGGCCTCATGGGACCACTTTAGTCTAAATTACAGTTCTTCTTAACATTGGGCTGTAATTTTTTTCGCCAATAATCCCTCATTCGATCAGATCGTTGCTTCCTGAAGGCATCTGTGATCACTACCTTCTTGTGTCTCTTCGGTTTATCCACTTTAAATTTATTAGTCTTAAGAATGCGTGTTATTTTACATTTGTCTGTTGCATCATCCATTTTCAGTCCTATTTCACTGAGGTCTCTGAGGACTTGTGTGATGTACGATATGACAAATGTCTAAATTTGTTTGGCGATTCCTGTAGTTTTTAGTTCCTGTCGATGCTTCTTTTTTTCCTGTTATCAGTTGTCTCAGCCCTCGATTTCTGTCCTCCGATGCATTCTTAATAGGATTCTGTCCTCCGGCATTCTTAATATGTGAAAGAAGTGGGAAATTCTTCGTTTAAAAAAAAATCACTTATTATGACTCAGTTTCAAAAAATTGTTACTCAGAAAAATCCATCCATGAATTTTAAAATGTTGGCTATTTATCATTTTTAAAACTATGTATCTCACCTACCATAATTTCATTAAATCTCTTTCTTGTCAGTTTGTCTGTTCGGTTAAATTTTGCTGTCGATTTTAAAGTAACTTCTCGATGACTAGATACTTTACACTTTAAACATAGCTCAAAATTGGATGACATTGCAATATTAACTCGTTTTCTTGTCTGTATGTCTGTTTGAGTTCACCGAAGCCGGCACAATTGGGCAGTGAATCAGTCGACGATGCGGTAACGACGCAAAACGTGTGCAATCACGCACACAAAATAAGGCGCTACGTTTAATTTCTTTCACGTCAATAAAAAATAATAAAATAATATTAATAATGAATAGTGCATTAGTAACAATTTCTACAATTACTGTAGAAACCGAATTTCTACGAATTCAGTAATAAAGAAGTTCCCGAAAAGCAGCGCAAATGCTAAAGAACGAATGACTCAAGCAAGAGCGATCCAGACGGTAAACACTCATTCCTTTCGACTTGCCAACGACGCGCGATGACATGCTCAAGCAAGAGCAAATGAAACAGCTCTGTCTGTTTATCTTACGAAATTAATTTTGTTTGCTTCATTGTTTTATTTTTCAGGCTAATAGCAATTAAAAAAATCGATATATTTTTATTAAAAAGCAGAAAAAATTAATTAAAGAAAAAGAAAATTTTTAATGTACCAAGTTTTTATAAAGGAATGAAAGTATAGAATAATTTCTCCTAGCCCCATACAAATATTGTATTATTGTTTTAAAAATTTGTGATTGTGAATTTTTAATAGATATCATACAAATATTTAAACCTTACAAGTATTTTCATATATATTAAAAATTCACAATCATAAGTTTTTAAGACAATAATACATCTGTATGGGGCAAGGAGAAATTATTCTATACTTTAGTCCTTTTTAAAAACGTGGCATATTAAAGTTTTATTTTTCTTGAAATAATTATTTAAATGTGATTTTACTAGTTTTTTATAAACTTTTCATTAAACTCCGTTTTAAATTTTAAATTTGTAATTGCAAATACGAAGTAAATCTGCGTGAGGTTAAAATACGCGTTAATGATACTGTATCTTATTAGAGTACATAAACAGTACATCAAAACCATAATGTTGGAAGCAAAATTAAGATTTTTATATTTCTGCATCTTTCCTTATATACCATTAATTATTATGGCTACATTTTTTGTTCTACTGTATCAAATTTTTGTACAATAACGTAAACAGTTTTTGGACAATTTTTTCCACCGCGACAGCGATATAGCGATATAGTAAAAACTTTTTACTTTTAAAAGTTGAAATTCTGATTTCACCACCGTAATTAACATCAAAAACCACTTAGCAGTTTATTTTCAAATTACATTTAAAATACAAAAGTGAATCCTGACCGCCGTCAAATTCAATTTTGAAAATTAAAAATTACTAACTGACTACGATGGTGAAATCAGATTTTCAAGGAATTCAAAAGTCGTAAATCGTTAAAACATAGCCCTACATTATTACACTAAGTGTTAATTTTCTCATATTACATACATCTCGGTAGAAATGCGTACTTTAGCATGCGACTGTTTTGATCATTGAATGTTTTCATGATCGACGATCTTGTCGGAGCGATTAGCTATCCTTGATGATGGAGTTCGGCTCCGAAACATGTAAAAGAAATGATTGACGTGAAATAAAGTAATAAATTGATTTAAAAAAGTTAAAATTATTAAATATTTTAAATGCTGCCATGTTAGGACTCTTAACTCTATTTTTCTGGGCAACGAACTTGTAAAACTATTAACAAGATTTATTTTTGTGTGAACATAGAACAAAATCGGACCAAAATTTCATATTTTGTATTACTGACACACACACACACACACACACACACACACACACACACACAACACAAATCCAACAATCCACTGACTAGCTCATCCTGCTGATGGTTGTTAGGATCTTGGAAACCCTCCTGCTAGCTAGAGCCTCACAAAAATAAATAATTATGTGTTCTGCAGTTGCCTCCTCTACTCCATAACCTACGCAGAGTTTATCCGTGGTACATATCTATTCCGTTCATACGCTCAGAAGACATCTACCGCCCTTTGAACTTCTTCATGAGGAACCTTACTCAAGAGGCGCTTGCAATAGGAATGCCCCTGAAGGTTATCCCTGCTGTTGCTGAAGGTTATCCCGTCTTTCCTGGTGTTGCTTGTTAATCCACCGATTTATAACAGACCTGGCTAACGATAGAGAGATCCCTAAAGCCGGATCGGGTCCGATAAACTCAGATGCAGTTCCCAATCCAGACAGTTGGTCTGTTTCCTCTGAGCCCTCTTATGTCCCAGATCCCAGTGAAGAGTAACTCGGTTTCCCAGGGTCAGATCATTGAGTTCTCCCGACAATCCTAGACGTTTGACCGAAATGCAGGACCCACAAATTGCTTTAATTGCTGCCTGACTAACGGTACATATATTATTCGAACCTACTTGAAGGCCATTTTTAAAATTCTACCGAACACAGTAATTAATGGTCACTACTTCAACACAGTCGCCATACTTTCCCAGGGCAACAACTTTATTTACTTTATTTGGTCACTCCAGCACCAGTCCTTGGTCTCTCTTTGTCTTGGAGCAATCTGTATAAACTAGGTCTCCAGAGTTTGCCAACACACGATCTTCCTCCCCAATCGTCATATTGACATTAAAGGGTTTAGAAACCATTTGTTTGACCATCTGATCAGTTCCCGATCCTGGTCCAACGAGTGGACGGCTCTCCAATTTTCCAATGGAAATCCGCTAAAAACTTGCTGAAGTCTGCACGTCACGTTTCCATTCTAAGCAGTAGAATTATGCTCCTGAGATATTTAAATACTAAAGTCACATATTTCAATGGCATTGCGATGTGATGAATGTTCCAGCTTTCATAAAATATATCTTATCTTTTAATAAAGTGTCAGTATAACTTCTTGCAGTGCTTCTTTCGTTTTGAAATTTAGATGGCGTGTCAAATAGATTTATGCTTTTATCAAAGTAATAAAATACGAACCGTCCCTTAAAGGTACGGCTGTGCTAGTTCGGATAGATAGCAATGCTTTAAAAATGTAAGTTTTTATCATTTTACAACATTTTATCACTAGTATAAAGTATAGAATAATTGTGAAATGTAGTAGTTTAGCAGACGTGTTTAAAACGAATGTCCAAAAATATTTTTTTTCTTACACTTATTTTGAAATTTTGAATTAGTTATCATAATCAGCATCATAATCTGCATTTTAAACTTTCAAATTATATAGAAACCCAGTCTGCAGTTTTCTAGTTTTAACGATTTTCGATAATTCTAAACGCTAATTCTTGCAGTTTTCAATTCTGATTACGACTGTGAGAACAGATTTTTTAATAAATATTTTGGGTGAAGTTATAAATTTTTAAGTTCTAGAAACATATGACATTTTGAAACTGTTGAATGAATTTTTCTAGTTAAAGAACTTTTCCATACTATTACCACAGGTCGATTTTTTGCTAAGTTTTAATCAAATAGGGTTAATATTTCAAACATGATCGTGCTAATACACGATATATATATATATATATATATATATATATATATATATATATATATATATATATATATATATATATATATATATATATATATATATATGTGTGTGTGTGTGTGTGTGTGTGTGTGTGTGTGTGTGTGTAAGTAACAACTTAAAAGTTATCTTGAGTTCAGGAATGTTAATTTTAAGGTCCCAGGTTTGGGTCTTACCATGATAGTAGTTTCAGTAGCTCATTTTTCCAATTAAATTTGACTAAAAAATAATTGAAGTAAAAGGGGTGATCGTGAAAAATGTTATCTTAGTGTTTTTAATGTTAAATCCATGGTTTGAGACTGATCTATTCACCGATTCCTCGTAAATATTTTTTTTTTTTTTTTATAAATAAAATGTTTAATTATCTTTTTTTACTAAAAAAATTTTTAATATTTTTTCACAAAATCGTTTGTAAGATTTTTATAAAATTATGCTAAAAAATAGTACAGTTCAGAAAGACGCAAACGAAACAATTGCGGATCCAAAACACTCGATTTGAGAACTATAGGAAAAAATTAAAAGCTGCATAATTAATCAAAATCGGCTTATACGATTTTACTAAAATCATAGGCACATGTTAATAGCCAATGCAACAAATTAGAAATAAAAGAAATTTACTGTTCTTTAGCAAATAATAAAATCTACAATAAAACCTTGAACGCCGTCGGGTTTGTTTTATTTTCTTAATTTACACATGAACCGTGAATTTTATTTATTTTTAATTTTGTACACTAATTTAAATTACAAACTTTATATGTGACTAAATGTGTACAGCAATTTGATTTGCAAATCTTCATATTTGACTATGTTTTATAAACTTATTTCAGTTTCAAATTTTCACACATGACAAACATTTTAAGCAAAATACAAGGCGGTTATAAGAAACTGGAAAACAATTTTATTTTTTTTAACAGTCTCAAACTGGGATGATTGGGTCAAACAAGCCGAAAAACGAATTGGTCCAGTTGTTAATGTTTTTCCACGTTTGATACAAATCAGGAAAAAAATCGTATTTTATTAACTAGTGGTTTTAAATTTGACCTTTATTAACGTGATACTTTATGACACTTAGGCTAATGAGAACGAGGGATCCAGTGTTAACGGTAAGGGAAAAGCAACGGGAGCGACTGACGCTCGAACTAAGAACCTTTAAGTGCGCAGTTGAGTGACGCAGTAGACTGACCGGTGCTTTACCATTTCGACCATCGAGCCCCCAAAATTTGATCATAGAGCTATCTTTTATAGGCTATATGTTAGCACTCTTAGGTTAGCATTTTTTCCCCGATTTAATTCAATTTTGACACTAAAGTCTACTTTAGAAAAACCGCAGCTGGACAAATTCATTTAAAAGTTCAAAATGGCGGCAATTTTTAATCTTAAGAATGTTTATTTAATATTTTTTATATTTACATTCTCTACCGTAATTAGCCTTGAAATTTGAAAAAAATTGCACTTTATAATTTTAAAATTTGACAGCGATCAAGGTTCATTTTCGTGTTTTAAAAATACTAAAAAACCTTAAAAATGTATAATAATTTACGAATATTTTTTGAATATCATGGTAGTGAAGTAAAATCTTTAAAAACGTGCAAGATGAAAAATATTTTTATTTTTTGGAAATTCACTTTCATCAGCTAGAATGCTGAGAGCCACGAATTTTTAAATATAAATCCCAAAATAAATCAGTCATCATGCGCACCTTGTTCATATATCTGTAAACATTTATGTCTCATTGTTTTTTTAACAGACTGTGGTTCAATATTTTTTTTCAGAAAGGAAATAATTTTCTGCAGCAAAAACGTTCTCCTTAAAAACAGTTTTTCAAACACTCCACCTTAATGACGTAACCTGTTTGAGGGTTCGTCGAGAGTCTCGTTAAACTCCGTCAACAAAATGTTCTGTTAGTTCTTATACAACGTTTATGGTTTCTATTTTCTTTTTCCTAAATTTAACGCGAATGAGGAAAAATAGGTTTCTGCCAACTTATGCTGTGTAAAAGTAAATTCCCGCACCAGTGTTGCCTGTCATCCTTGCAGAATCAGAATCCCTTACTACATTGCACAATTTGTGCATAATAAAAGCAATCCTATTAATAGTTTATACTTTAAAGTGGGCTAGCAAATATGTAGAGGAGGGGGTGCAAATGTGGAAACCCATTTTGTTTTTGTTGAATAAAAAATTTTTTAACTGTTTTTTAGCTTTAGAAAAATGCTTAAAGTTACTTTATAATGTTTTAAATATAAATATAATACTAATTAATACAAAAACTATGTATGTAAAGAATAAAAAACGTTTTGTCTTTGTAATACTTTTTTTGAAAACTTCATAAAGTGCGGGTAATGTGGAAACGCCTTAAAATTATTGTTACACTAAATTTACTTGCAGAAATCACATACGTAAGTGTCACTTTCACATCCAGCACATAAAGAGTGACTCCACTCTTCACACATTACACATTTAATCCACAATTCTCCCCGAATGTCTTTAGAAAATGCGTCTCCGCAAAAATACAAAGGGCATCTTCTTGGGTAGGTTTTTTCACCAATTGGAAGATCCAAATTTGACTCTCCTGAAGAGATGGTTGATGCATATTACAGTTACCAGGGACCCTCTCTGCTGAAGTAATGGCACATACTTGACATTTACCCATTAGTTCAACTACATGTGGTATCTTGCTCTGAATTACAGTGAGCATGGAAACGTTTCCACAATACCAACACATGTACGTTTCCACGTTACCCGCACATTGGCCATCTCGAATTTAAGCAAATTATGTCGCGAAATTATTAGTTTAGGTCAGATTGAAAACTGCCAAGACCTTCTTTGTACATCCTTTTATAACCTACCTAATCTAAAGTAACATATTTATAAGATAGTTAGACGAATTTAATGCCTAAAGCTTACCTCTAAAAAGTATTGAAAAATCCAGGAAAATAATTTGACTCACTGTGACACTATCCACTGCTTGATTGACTGCTGACTGCTTACAAAGACAAATAAGAACTACTACAAATGTTTACCCCTAATCCTGCTGGAGTGCAGCACTTTATTGGCCAGATACAATACGTTTCCACATTACCCACACGTTTCCACATTTGCACCCCTTCCTCTATCACAACTGGACATTCAAAACGGATTTTTTTAAGTTATTAATATTTAAATATGTTTAGCGTTGCTGTAATAGTAAGTAAAATGTTATATTAAAGATTATCTAATTACGGTTACAATCGGTAAAAAGAGGTATACCATACCAAAGTTATATATCTTATGATATATAACTAATGACACTTATATATATTATGTTATATATCTTATGTAGACTAATGAGGAGAAGGGATCGCGTTAAATAAAAGAGTGAAGCTTTCGGCAGTAACTGCTGTCGTTACCTACGTCCTTGACGTCAGCCAATCAAAGATCCAGCATAGTCTTAGCATAGTCTATCACCGAGTCTTTATATACATACATAATGTATCATATATTACACTCAGCAATGAACCCTAATTAATGCTGTTTTACAGTTAACTTTGTTCAATAGTTTTGATAGTTTAAAAACTTTATTTATTTTCTATTATAGACATGTTACATCTGGCTTTACAGTTTTTAAGCGAGTTTCCCTAACAAATTCACTATTGTCAGTAAACAATGACATTTTTTTCTTTTCGTACAAAACCAGATCACACGGCTTGACTCTTCTTAGCCGTGTCACCAGATCTCTGGCAACGTTTAGTTTCACATGCTGGTGTAAGCGTTTCTTGTGCTTCACGGCAAATCTTTTTGGAAACTATCTCAAATTTAAAGTCGTGATGTATGTTTTCCTTTCTCATGTGTCATGGAGCCCTCACAACGTTCCTGAGTACTTTATTCTGAAAAACCTTGATCATCCTAATGTTACTCTTCTTAGCACTGCTCCAAAGCTGAATGCTATAGATCCGGATAGGCTTTATGATTTGCTTACATAAAAGCAGTTTATTGTACAATCACAACTCAGAATACCTTCCAAGAAGCCAGATCAGTTTCCTATATTTTATACTCAATTCTTCCTTTTTTTTCTTTTTATCGTGCTCTTTCCAAAGAAGTTCGGCATCCAGAGTCTTTCCCAGATATTTTGCAATGTTCCCATAAGGTTTGAGAGTCCATCACTACTGTATTGCAACCGTTTTTCTGTAAGTAAAGTTGATGAGTGTTGATTTCTTGTTATTTAAAGTAATTCTCCATTTCTTCGTCCAGTTATTGAAATCTTTTTTTTTTTTTTTGTATGTTTAACGTTCGACTATTATGCACACTTGGGTTAATGCAGACGATGGGAAGATTTATAGCGTATGAAAATGCCCTGGCCGGGAATCGAACCCGGGTCCTCGGGGTGAAAGCCTAGTACGCTATCAACTAGGCCACCTAGGCGGCTATACTATTGAATTCATCCAAGGCTGCTTTTAGTGTCTTTTGTTGACTTGTCAATGCTGTCGCCCGTAGCCATTATTGCTGTATCATGAGCAAAAGTCGCTATAACAGATCCCGCATTCATTGGTAATCAAAAGACATAGAAATGACCCAAGTACACTTCCTAGGGGCATTTTCGCAGATACTCCCTTTAGCTCAACATATTCATCTGTGTTTAACTCTGAAGCTTCTATTTAGGATATACAATTTCAGTATATAGAGGTAGATCCTGTTTAAGGTTTTACTTCAACCCTTGATGCCAAACTTTATCAAAAGCCTTTGTGCTGCGTCTAGGAGTACACCGACAGATGTTTTTCTCTTCAAATGGATTTGAGAAACAATGTACTTGATCAATGATCCTGTGTTTACTTCGAAATGCGAACTGGCGCGTTGGTATTAATTTCTTTCCTTACTGGCTTCAAACGTTTCAAAAGCAATTTCTCAAATATTACTGGCAATAACAATACAGACCAATACAAGGCTTTTACATTCAGTAGCTGTCATGATTTAGAAATTCTAATACCTTCCATTGACTTGGAACAACCTAATGACAGCATTTTACAGGATACAGCAGTTTTTTATAATTTTTCCTTGACAGTTCCTTCTGTACTTGACTAGTGATTAAATTGGCACTTGGACATGGAGCTTTTTGGCACTTAGGTTTTATTGTATTTCATTGATGAGGTACTTTAATATAACTAGATTAATTACTACTTCATCTGTTTGCCTGGGGTAAGTCTGAATCGTATTAGACAAATGCTAAATAAAGAGCTCTGCTTTCTGTTTATTATTTCTTGACCAAGTACTGTCTATTTTTGATATGTGGTGTTTGTGTTTTTGGCTTCTTAAGACCCTATGCTACTATTTCAACTACTTGATAAATAATTAAACAAGCTACACAATTTAATCTTGACGAGATTATAAAAAATCTGTTATTGAACCAAAAATAAAAATCATGTATCATGTTTTCTTTTTCTGTGTATTTCAATTACGATAATTTGTTCAAAAGCAAGATGAATTAACATAGTCTTAACAACACAATCTAAAACTTATTACAGCCTATCATATGTTCAATAAAATCAGCTAATCGTTATAAATTAACATAAAAAAACAACTAATATTTTACTATAACTACCAATATAAATTTGTACACTCGCATCACGCGACGCGCAAAAGCAGCCCTAAAACGTAGTACGTGTCACAAACACTATTTTTAATTATTTTTATTTAATCAGTTTTAATCACTTCCATATTTATTATTGAAACAAGTTGGTATTTCTTTTGAACTAGTTCTTTAGACTGACAAATTTACGACGATCAGTTTCAGTTTAATCAGTTAAGCCATTTAGGGACATATATTGTTTACTAAAAACACTTCAGATTTACTATGAAAGAGGAGTTTCCGGGGTTATGTATGTATGAACTTTTATTCAATTCATTTGTTAAAAAATACTCTTTTAAAATAAGGCGGTTTTCTTGTGGGATATTCTGTATACTATAGTATTTATAGAAATTTTAATGAACTTTTAAAACCTGTTATAGATGTAATAATTGGTACTCATTTCATAGTATCCGGGTTAAGGCTTAACGTAAATGCTCATTAAAACATTAATTTGTTTAATTACTGTAACTCTTAATTTAGAAATTATCACAAAACAACGATCCATACTAAGGCACTACTTCAGCGAATTGTACAAATCCAAAACTGTATAAGAATATTACGACTAAGGTTTACAGTTAGGAATTATTTAGGCAATAAAAAGCAATGTTTGTTTCCAATTTATTGTAAAGATAGGAAAATACTTTCATTTTTATTAGCATAGATATGCAAACCAAAGAGCCAATAGCAAGTTTCTGGAAGCGTCTTGTATATCTTACGTGGGAGGAGCGTAATTCACTTAATATACACTTGCACAAACTCACGTTTGCTTTTTCTAAGTTGTTCCTTTGTATTTCAAGCATTATATTCGATATTTTTGAAAACATTACTTCCTGTCTGTCAGGGTTTATTTTATCATTTTTAATCGAAATTAAACAATTACATTGCTAACGTATGTTGTTTTTCAAGTTCTTTCAATTTTGTTTCAACTTTTAATTGGATTTTATTGGCGAATAAAAGTTTTTAGGCTATCGTAAAAACTAATGTCAATGTTAATTTTGATTTTCGCTTACCGCAAAACGTTGGTTCAGCTTTTGGAAATTCCCTTCCATCACGTCGGAAATACGTCTTTTGTGAGTATCGCGTTTAAAAAATCAAACCTTAATTTTATTATTAACTACCTATGGGTGTAAACATTGTCAAATAGTACCAAAAACATGCAAAAACCAGAAGTAATTCGGAACACTATCTCAGGATTGTTGGTAAGCGTAAACATTGACAAATAGTACCAAAAACGTGCAAAAACCAGAAGTAATTCGGAACACTATCTCAGGATTGTTGGTAAGCGTAAACATTGACAAATAGTACCAAAAACGTGCAAAAACCAGAAGTAATTCGGAACACTATCTCAGGATTATTGGTAAGCGTAAACATTGACAAATAGTACCAAAACGTGCAAAAACCAGAAGTAATTCGGAACACTATCTCAGGATGGTTGGTAGGCGTAAACATTGACAAATAGTACCAAAAACGTCAAAAACCAAGTAATTCGGAACACTATCTCAGGATTGTTGGTAAGCGTAAACATTGTCAAATAGTACCAAAAACGTGCAAAAACCAGAAGTAATTCGGAACACTATCTCAGGATTGTTGGTAAGCGTAAACATTGTCAAATAGTACCAAAAACGTGCAAAAACCAGAAGTAATTCGGAACACTATCTCAGGATGGTTGGTAGGCGTAAACATTGACAAATAGTACCAAAAACGTGCAAAAACCAGAAGTAATTCGGAACACTATCTCAGGATGGTTGGTAGGCGTAAACATTGTCAAATAGTACCAAAAACGTGCAAAAACCAGAAGTAATTCGGAACACTATCTCAGGATTGTTGGTAAGCGTAAACATTGTCAAATAGTACCAAAAACGTGCAAAAACCAGAAGTAATTCGGAACACTATCTCAGGATTGTTGGTAAGCGTAAACATTGTCAAATAGTACCAAAAACGTGCAAAAACCAGAAGTAATTCGGAACACTATCTCAGGATTGTTGGTAAGCGTAAACATTGTCAAATAGTACCAAAAACGTGCAAAAACCAGAAGTAATTCGGAACACTATCTCAGGATGGTTGGTAGGCGTAAACATTGACAAATAGTACCAAAAACGTGCAAAAACCAGAAGTAATTCGGAACACTATCTCAGGATTGTTGGTAAGCGTAAACATTGTCAAATAGTACCAAAAACGTGCAAAAACCAGAAGTAATTCGGAACACTATCTCAGGATTGTTGGTAAGCGTAAACATTGTCAAATAGTACCAAAAACGTGCAAAAACCAGAAGTAATTCGGAACACTATCTCAGGATTGTTGGTAAGCGTAAACATTGTCAAATAGTACCAAAAACGTGCAAAAACCAGAAGTAATTCGGAACACTATCTCAGGATTGTTGGTAAGCGTAAACATTGACAAATAGTACCAAAACGTGCAAAACCAGAAGTAATTCGGAACACTATCTCAGGATGGTTGGTAGGCGTAAACATTGTCAAATAGTACCAAAAACGTGCAAAAACCAGAAGTAATTCGGAACACTATCTCAGGATGGTTGGTAGGCGTAAACATTGTCAAATAGTACCAAAAACGTGCAAAACCAGAAGTAATTCGGAACACTATCTCAGGATTGTTGGTAAGCGTAAACATTGACAAATAGTACCAAAAACGTGCAAAAACCAGAAGTAATTCGGAACACTATCTCAGGATTGTTGGTAAGCGTAAACATTGTCAAATAGTACCAAAAACGTGCAAAAACCAGAAGTAATTCGGAACACTATCTCAGGATGGTTGGTAGGCGTAAACATTGTCAAATAGTACCAAAAACGTGCAAAAACCAGAAGTAATTCGGAACACTATCTCAGGATTGTTGGTAAGCGTAAACATTGACAAATAGTACCAAAAAACGTGCAAAAACCAGAAGTAATTCGGAACACTATCTCAGGATTGTTGGTAAGCGTAAACATTGTCAAATAGTACCAAAAACATGCAAAAACCAGAAGTAATTCGAACACTATCTCAGGATTATTGGTAGGAGTAAACATCGTCAAATAGTACCAAAAACTTGCCCTTTGTAATAGCTTTAATTTAATATCAGATACTTCCTGTTATTATTTTAAATTGTATAAAACTAGTTTTACGTATTAGTCTATACATAACATAACTTTAAAGTAAAATCTTGTGACTCGATTATCCAGCCGTTTTGTTAAAACTGCCAGAACTTTTGTTTTTGGGGGGAGGTATTGGTTGTGAGAATGTTTTCGCACCAAATTTTTAAATTCCAACGTCTGGCCAAGACAACGTCGTGCCACGACTATTCATCTTTACAAATAATCTCCCGCGGGCAACAGACTCCGTTAATCTAAACACAAGGTGAACATCGTTCAATTAATTTACTGCTCATTTAGCAACGCCGCTGGGAGTAGACGTAGGTTTGAAGAGGGGGCGGGTTCACTGAAAAGGTTTTTCACTCTTGCAGAAACTTGTCTCTTAAAACTTAATTAATCTCACGCCGGGACCATTTAATTAAGTCGGCTGTTTTCTCGCGATACGTAAAACATGGCTTGATTACCGATAGAATCATTTTCAACAAATTTGTTATTATTTGAACAAAATTTAATGAACCTGTATTGACTAGGCTTCCAATACTTTTCGATAGCAACCGAAACAAATTTATTGCAGACTTAACGAAATATTCGTTTCAATTACATTATTTTTCAATTGAGGAAAACATTTTGTGTATACCTATATATATATATATATATATATATATATATATATATATATATATACACGTGTTATTTAGAAAAATGTTCCACGAATTCAACCTGTGATTCCCCACATAAAAATTAGAAGGATGGTGGTCATTAACATTTTTAATTGTGAATAACTTTTTAATCTTATATTTTATTAAATTAGTTCAATTAAATAAAATATTTCCCATTTCATTATGAACAAATAAAACTTTATTTTTTTAAATCCAATAAAAAATAATGAAGTTATAACAAAATTTGTGATCTTTCAATTAGTTTTTCAAATATTTTCATGATTTCTGTAATTTTTTTTACTGTAGAATTTTTAAAATTATTGTGGTATAATTTCTGGTTGCCATTAATAAAAAGATGTCACTTTCTTAAAACTGTAATAAACTTTACGATCTGCCATTTTCCCATTTTCCACAGGAGGAAATGACGTCGGGCTCAAATTTCAGTCTATGACAGCCAGTAATGGTGCTAACACAAATTTTGTAATGTCTTTATTTTTTTATCGAATTTAAAAAATAAAGTTTCATTTTGTTTATATATGAAATGCGCAAAATTTTATTTAATTTGAAGTAATTTTTAATAAAATTTACAACTTTACTAACAAGTAAAACGTTATTAACAATTTAAAAATTTTAATTGCCGCCATTTTGAAAGTTTTCCAGATAATATTAAGGTAATTTTTTCAACAGTTGTCGATAAAAATACGTATACGTGTGCTAAATTTCATGAAGCTACCTTGAACCGTTCTCAAAGTATAAATTGTTTCTTATAAAACAAAATGACGGCCTTACAGAAAACAAAGCGTTTTTAGACCTATATCTGTTGGAACTTTTTATCTAATTTTGAGGTGGGGACTTACACTCTCATTTCTTTAAATCTTTTTTCTAAACACCCTGTATGTGTGTGTATAATACTCCGCAGGGGTGCTGACTAGCTGCACCTATTGAGAGGATTTAAGCGTCCCTCGCGGTACCCGAGTCTAACAAACACTTACACTTACTACCTTATGACTTTAACACTTTACACTCACATTTACATTTAGGGAGACGTAAAAGCCTCAATGTGCAATAACAAAAATATATATATATATATATATATATATATATATATATATATATATATATATATATATATATATATATATATATATATATATATATATATATATATATATATATATATATATATAAATATTATTTAATTCTATCGTTGGTTCAGATATACAAGTGTGTCATCACACACACACATAAAGTTATAATTTATATATATTATAATTTGATTCAAACTTTTCAAAATCATTGTTAGTCATGTAAAGTTGTATATATTGGTATATATATATATATATATATATATATATATGTTGAACAAATCCGCTACCATTAAAAATTCGTTTGACAACTTCAAAATGGCGGTCAAATCAAAAATCTGATGGCAATCAGGATTCTTTTTTGTATTTTTAACGTAATTTTAAAATTTAAAATATGATAAGTTTTTTATGCTCACTATGATTGTCAAATTGAACTTTGAAATTTGTGTGGTGAAAAATATTTTATTAAAATCGCTTAAATGACTTCAGCGCAACATCTGCGTGCAGCGATTGTTAACAAGTTTTAATTTGAATTTGAAAAAAAACAAATTTCGAACAATACTTACTTTTTATTTCGTACACTAATAATTCAGGTCTTGTGAACGATTCATGAAATATTACCGCTTTGTGCGAACCCAGTGCGACCTAGATAGCTGAAAACATAAATATTTTAAAAGTCTATTTAGCTGCAGTAAAACTGTCATTCCCATTGCTCGATTTTATTAATGGAGCTTTTGATACGTCACCGTTGTTATATATTAATATTTACAATACGTTTAAATTAACTTCTGCAGAACAAATTATACTTAACATTAAAAGTATTTTAAAATTTATATATTTTATTTATAAATAATATCACTGAAATTACACAAACGTAATATTTCTTTTAAAATGTAATAGGGACTCACAGCCGTCCGCTGACGTGATAGAAGCGAAAATTACTACTTTATCTTATCCTTTTTTTGAAATTCGTATTTCACTACCATAATCAGCATTAGCGTCTGCATAATAGCGTTTTAAAGTTATAAATTACATTGAAACTACAAACGTGAATCGGTCACAGGCCGACATATTGTACATCCATTTATACATAAAATACTTCTTGAACTCAATAAACAGATCAAAAATCAAATTAAAAATCCGATATGTTTTGACCACAAGCACACTGACTTTATACAATGAAAAAGTAAAATAATGTTTATAATCTGACACTTATTTAGAAACAAGCTTTAACTTTTTCAGCTTGGTTGGTTGGCAATGTTTTGTAAACGCCATAAATCAGGGCCGCTAGATGGCATTGTGGTATAACGGCTATAAGCCTACATCTTGCAAAATTACCAAATTTCAAGCTGTCGCATCAAAATTTCTGTGCTTAAATACCCATTCAAACAGGCTCCGAACCTGGCACACTGCGCTATCGTGTTAACTATTGCGTTTGTTTATACTTTAATACCACTGTTTGGCAAGTTCACAATGTAAGTTTGTATTTTATTTCATCGTAGGATTAAGAGTTTGTCATTTATTTTTTATGTCGGGGATAAATGAACATAATTTTGTGCACGGCAGATATATGATTATTAAGAATATCGAACATAAAATAAACGTATATTATTGTGTATTGCTAAGAGCTGAATGATATGTCATATGCGATTGAAATATCGCTTTCAGGAACGTACTCTAATGGACGCCAATTTATTAGGAAATTATCACTGGAAATTGGAGCGGCCATTACGGTAAGACCCAGACTGGGAAATAAGGACCGATCCTGCTTTCTAGATCACTTCTAGAGGGTTCGTTAAAATTTTTTTAAACACATTTTTTTAGCGTGCGTGCGTGTGTGTGTGTGTGCGCGCGTATAGGTGTGGTGCGTGTATGTGTACACACACACACACAAAACACACACACGCGCGCGCGCGCACCTATCACAGCTAAACTACGTTTGCTTATGGTAATATAGAGAATGGGTCTAAAAAATGTTCCATATTCTCTTTTAGTCCGGAATTGAAAGATATAATTTTTTGTTATAAAATTATTATTTTCTTTTTCGGGAACTAGAATTTTATGTTAAAAGAGACAATAAATCAGTAATATAACAATCACCACTTTCTCTCAAGACACAATTCTTGTAATTCACATTAATTTTTTTCTCGGAAAATTCTTAAACCACCATTTTTCATTTTGAAAATTCTGACGCATTTATGAAGTCCATAAATCTGAATATATTTCATGACGTATTATACTTGGAAATTATTCTGCCCCATGTCGTGTGTCAAGTATTTATTGTGTTCCGAAACGTTGTACTTACAATGAAACTCTTTTTGTAAAGTAGGTCTTTTAAAAAAAAGTTAAAATAAATTTTCAAAATATGAAATTCGCAACAATATTTGTGTTTTAGTTACCTAAAAAATGATATCCATTAAAATCTTAAGAACTATTTATTTTACAGTTTCTTTTTTTATAGGCTTCGTCGTAGAATAAAACTTATCAATGAACAATTTCAAAACCAGGAATACCTTTAAATGTATGAAAATATAGTTACTTTTAAGTAAAAAAATATTGAATTGATTGTCTAAAATTTGATATGCATAAAATAAATTTTGAAAGGAAACAGTATAAATCTTAACAGTCACTGTGTTTTTCGCTATTTATTTTCGAACTGTAAATTTATTTTAATTCAAATTTGAATCATCCCTGACGACAGTTACTAATCTTCTTATTAAAACGAAACTTTTAATGTTAAATTTGGCGAGATGAGTGAATAGAAAAGTATTCCAAACCTTTTTAACGAAACGGAAATACGTAACGGAAACGAGTAAACGAATTCCTTTTCTCTTATTCTTCCTTCTTTTCGATATCATTACACGTGTATTATATGAAAACTTTGTGTTCCTTAGGTATTTGTCTTTAATTGAAGAACACGTGCACGTTATAACCATTTATAACACATTCGATAAACGTTTATAATAATTATTGTTAATATTGCTAGTTTATAATATAACCTAAAACTTATACCTAAAATTTGTTCAATGAAATCAGCTGATCGTTACGAATTAATATAAAACAGATGATCTTTTATTGTAACTACAGTAAGCTAAGTTCACGTATTTATTAATTTAAACAAAACAAGATATTTGTAAACATATCTTCAAACTAATTATTTATTCAGCAAAAATATCGTTAATAAAAACTTCGCTTCTATTGGTAACTCCCCAAGTGTAGTTTTTTATATTGTAAAACTTTTAAAAAATCTGACATTTTTAATTTAGCCGATTTCGTTTTACTCTCGAAGTAAGAACATCAGTGCACATTTTGTCACAAAATGTTTTAATGATTTTAGGAGAAATGTAATTGTTTTTGCTAAATATTAAATACTAATTATTTTTAAAATTCTGTTTTATATAATTACTAGCTGTTACCCGTTGCGGCTTTGCCTGCTATTATAATGTAGGCAATAAAATTTGTAGTCGATTTTCAAAATCAGAATAGGTCATTTCATTTTAATATATTTCTATTTACAATATTATACGATTTGTGGTTTTCGGCCAAGAAATATACATTTTTGCTACTCGATACTCTAAAACAGAGTCCTGTCATATTTTAATAAAATACAGTATTATTAAAAAGTCACTATTATACAATTAAACTGGAATAGTATTGTGTTTATCTCAGGTACCTAAACCGTGTTCATACCAAATTTAATCTCAATTGATCCAGTAGTTAAAGTGTAATTGAATAACAAACAAATAAACAAAAACAAACTTTCAGAAATACAATATGATTACCTGTTACCCGTCACGGCTTTTCCCGCAATCGTAATATACATTAAAGATCATGCATGACCGTGTTAGGACCAACAACCGTGTCAGTTAGTTTATGGTGTATTTCTTTTTTAAAATAAAGGTTTTTAACGCACCACCGTGTTAGTTAAGTTAGGGAGTACTCTTTAAAAAAAATTAAGGCTTTTTTTCTGCATCACCGTATTAGGCCCAACAACCGTGTCAGTTAGGTTCTGGAGTAATCATTTTTAAAAAATAAATAAAGGTTTTTTTTAATGCATCACTGCGTTAGGCCTAACAACCATGTTAGTTAACTTATGCAGTATTCTTTAAAAAAAATATAAAGATTTTAGACGCATCATCATTGCCTAACAAACGTGTCAGTTAAGGTTTGGAGTACTCTTTGAAAAAAATAACGGTTTTTTCACACATCGCCATGATAGGCCCAACAACCATGTCAGTTAGGATATGTGGTATTCTTTAAAAAAATATAAAGGTTTTTTTACGCACCACCGTGTCAGGATATACATATCCTAAAGTAGCCTAGTATTCTTTAAAAAAATATGAAGGTTTTTTCACGAATCACCGTGTTAGGCCTAACAACCGTGTCAGTTAGGATATGTAGAATTCTTTAAAAAAATATAAAGGTTTTTTGACACATCATCATGATAGGCCCAACAACCGTGTCAGGATATATAGTATTCTTTAAAAAAATATAAAGATTTTTTCATGCATCACCTTATTAGGCCCAACAACCGTGTCAGTTAGGTTATAAGTACTATTTAAAAAAAAATTAATAAAGGTTTTTTTAATTGATCACCGTGTTAGGCATAACAACCATGTTAGCTTATGGTTTTCTCTTATATTCTTTTAAAAAATTATAAAGTATTTTTCACGCCTTACCATGGTAGACATAACAACCGTGTCAGTTAAGGTTTCAGTACTATTTAAAAGAAATAAAGGTTTTTTCACACATTACCGTGTCAGTTAGGATATGTAGTATTCTTTAAAAAAAATATAAAGGTTTTTCACGCATCACCGTGTTAGGCCTAACAGCCGTATCAATTAGGTTATATAGTATTCTTTAAAAAGTAATTGTTTTTTTCACACATCACCGTGATAGGCCTAACAATCGTATCAATTAGGATATGTATTATTCTTTAATAAAATATAAAAGTTTTTCACGCATCACCGTGTTAGGCCCAACAACCATGTCAGTTAGGATATGTAGTATTCTTTAAAAAAATATAAAGGTTTTTCACGCATCACCGTGTTAGGCCTAACAACCGTGTCAATTAGGTTATGTAGTATTCTTTAAAAAAATAAAGGTTTTTTTCACATATCACCATGATAGGCCCAACAACCGTGTCAGTTGGGATATGTAGTAGTCTTTAAAAAAATATAAAGGTCTTTTCACACATCACCGTGTTAGGCCTAAAAAACCGTGTCAGTTAGGATATGTAGTATTCTTTAAAAAATTTTAAAGGTTTTTTCACGTATCATAGTGATAGGCCCAACAACCGTGTCAGGATATATAGTAGGCCATTTTTTAAAAAAAAATTAAAGGTTTTTTCACGCATCACCTTGTTAGGCCTTACAACCGTGTCAGTTTGGTTATGCAGTATTTTTTTAAAAAATTGTTTTCTTTTCACCCAAAACCCATGTTAGACGTATTTTTATTGTTTTACCGATTTACAACACGTTACTGATTTTCGCCGGGTAGCAATTTTGAGGTTATGTTGGTCACTTTTATTTTCAATTTTATCGTACTTCTCGTGCTTTCATATTTTGGATTCTTGCTGTTGGGCACATAATAAAGCATTTTAGTAACAGAAATATCGAAAAATAAGAATATGCTACACTGTATATTTACCATTTTTTTATTATAATGTAATTACACAAATATATATACTACCTTACAATTGGCACTCTGTGTAGGGATTTGTTTACATTTAATATTGAAAATTCAACAAAAAGTAACAAATTAAAGTCAGTTTTGAAAAAAATGTCAACTAAAATATTTAAAATGTTACATTAAAAACAATAATTTTGCAATAAATAAAACACAGATTAAGATTATTAAAATAGGATTTAATCTATGTTCATCTCAGGTACCTAAATCACATGTCCAGTAAATAACTACAATTAACACATGACACAAAACTAAAAACTGATAATTATTTTGGGCTGGGTAAGTAGTATAATGACGTTTTGTAAAACGGAAATAGGCCTATATGTATCTCTGATACTTATACCATATTCGTACCAAATTGAATTTCAATTGGTCCAGTGGTTAAAGCGTGATTGAATAACAAACAAACAAACAAACACACAAACTTTCAGAAATATAATATGAATTAGATTAGATATGACTCAAATATGTTTTATTAAATAGGTTTTGTAATTATCCAAAAAAATAATGTATTGACCAAGTGAAGCGAGTTTTGGTCAAAAGAATTAAGCAATTTTATTGAAATTTGGTACTTAGTATAAAGCCTGAACTACGTATTTTTAAGATTGTTTTTTGTTCACTTCCCTTTGAAGATGGCGAGCATTTGATTTAACAATGACGATTATAGTGTTTCAGTTATGACTGACCAGCTCGTTCCATTATAACCTAGAAAGCTTCATAGAGAAAGAGCACACAATTTCCAATAAAGTTGGTTCAGTATCGTTGTTCGTAAATATTGCGGTTACCAGTTAAATTGGCAGTAAAGTTTGCGATCTCTTCAGAGCTCTGTCGCAATTAAATATTCAGGATCGCGCACAATTCAAGATCTGGGTCTTCCTATGATAGCTAAAAGCTAAAAGCTCATTTTTAAATTTAAATTCTCTAAAAATCTTGTGACAAACTATACACCCAGTAAAACCCAGACAATACCCGTGGCTTGATACACCCCTAGCTAAGCAAATCCGTTATACAACATCTTTAAATAATGTCATTCCCGTAGCTGGGGTAAAATCATCAACCCCTCCCTCGACATTCATTGTCACCTGGAATCCTTCATTACAAAGCGTTATTAATGGCATCATACCGTTTACCGCTTCAGTAGTTAATAACTGAATACTGTGTGTGACGTCATTTATAATATATCATTTGTAATGATACGCAATGACAGTTTTGCGAACTGAATATTATATTGTTGTTCAAGGCGTATTACAAATATTATTCTTAATTGCAAATTTTCATTGGGAGATGTGGTAATTGAACACGAAAAAACAGATTTGTGACTGAAAATACCACCGATTATGACTTATAAAATACTTTTATAAAATATACAATATAATATATTAAAATAAAAATGCATAACCTAATACACAACGGAATTATTGTTACGCTATAGCAATAAAACTGAATATTTACAGAATGATTGCCGATATTAGTTAACTGGACTTAAAAAAAGATCATTAATTGTACTTTATATGCCGATTTGTTGCAGACGTGTTGCCAATTGGTGCATGCTACACCGCATCCACTCTACTTTGATGGATAACTTCGCGGGTCTGAATAAAATCATTTATTACGAACTTGAAATGTCTTTGTATATTCATATTTCTGTGGCTTTCGTATTGCTTAAGTTAGAGGTACAGCTGATTTATCACCACAGCTGTTTCTTCAGTAGTACACAGATGTTTAAGATTTTAACAGTGATTATATTTACTATCATTGCTTACGGTCTATACAAATAATAGACCGAACAAAGCGAGGTCACTGTTTCAACTAGACCGTTCGGCATTTGGTGTGTGTTCGTTTGTTACCCAGTTTTGGTGAAACGAATTGACAAATTGTTTTCAAATTTGGTACGAAGGTACCTTATATAAAGCCCGAAAGATGAGTGTGTAAGACTTTTTCCCATTCATTTCAGTTTCGAGATAGCGGCCTCTGATTTACAATGACGAGTGTAAACATTTTTAGCCAAAAGCATTGATCGATTGTTTTGAAATTTGGTACGAAAGTACCATGCATAGCGTTCAAAAGATGTATAATATTTTCCCCATTCATTTCCTCTTAAAGATGGCGGCCTCTAATTTAACGATTACGAGTGTATTTGCTGGTTATTACCTGTAATACTGGCTGAACGGCAAATACCTATCATAATTTTAACCGCTTTATGAAGAAAGAGCATAACTGTTACCGGTTAAATTGGCGGAAAAAGTTACGATCGTTATCGTGGAGCGTTCTGTTTATTAATTAAGAATTTAATTCAAGGCTACTGTTCTTTGAACTACTAATAAGTAATAAATCATTATTTATGTTTTTAATATTAATGCTTTTATGTCTGCAATTTACATGATGTTTTTTTAAGTTTTCAGCCCTGTAAATACCACGTATACACGTATAGATATATAATAATCTATTTTCCAATAAGTTAATAACATGGACAAAATTACGAATATTTACGACTTCGTAAATTTAGTCGAATAGCTTGATTGGGAGGTTTGAATTGGTTTCGGTATCTACCCAGTTTGCATACGTAATGGGAATACTGTACTATTAAATCTGATTATTTTGTCCTTTGTATGTTTAACTTTTAGGCGGATATTTTCGGGTAAAAACGAGGGGAGAATAACTGATTTAAAGCCGCTGTGTAAGCCACATTAGGAAGAAAAAGAGAAAGGCATACTGCAAATATAATCTACAATAACTTATAGTGCCCTGTTTATAAAATTTGAGTCCGATTTCGATTTCAGACTTCTAGCGAGAATTATTTTACAAATAAAGAGTTTTTTCTTACTGTTACGGTCATTCCACTTGCTAATTTCCATTGAAAATTCGCTAATTTGAAGATTTTTATTGCAGATTAAGTGAATGAGAAGTTTGGTACCACCTCAAAATTTCTTCTATAATTATTTTGTATTTCACGAAACACAAAATTACAGAGAGGTGGAAAAAAACCATGACGTTTTTGTACGTTTCACCTCACTTTATACACAATCTCGAAAACTATTGTCCGCGTAGGTACAATTATTGTTAAAAACATGCAACTCTTTACCAGATCAGAAACAACCAACTTTATCGACAGTGATTTGACTCCAGTATTGCGTGACTAGAACAAATACTTAAGCCGCCATTTTGTTAAGGCTATTGACCTTTATATCTATGTTAATAAAATATAAAAGTAGTTCCTTATTCACGCAAACACCGACGTAACGGAGAATCGGTTTTATAGCTCTGAATAGCCAATGAGAGTAAATCAACTGCTCAAGTCATATCAGTGTTTATTTATCAAATTATGTAAATTTGTTATACATTTTCAACCAAAGAAAAAAGAAACTTGTAGTTTTTATGAAATTAGCATAATTTAGTTTTATTGAACCATGCATTGTAGGTTTTATTTTATGGTAACTGTTATTTCAATGGTCGATTAAGGTCAATGTTTTTTTACCAACAAACCCAGCATTCATTGCTACAACCTACAAGAAACCTTCAAGCTTTTTCTAAAATAAAAGAAAAATACGGCCGTAACGGTATGCTGTATAATTTCCTTAACATAATTTGTACTACGCTATTCTATTTATGAATGTGTAACGGACGAAATGACTTAACATATTAAAGAAGTTTTAATGTTATTTCCTGTTACTTTAAAATATGACAATTGTAAAAGTTACAGCTTTTATATAAAATTATTATATTGCATTCAAGCTTTTGCTGTATGCACACAAACATAAGGATGTAGAAAAACCAATTAATAAACAAAAATAATAAAAGTGAAATAAAATTATGTCAAACACTAGGCCTACTTTATCGTGTAATGTAAGACGGTTAAATAAAAGAATATGTGTGTGTGTGTTCGAATGTTTGTTTGAATATGTAGTATGTATGTTTTACGTAAGTGCGTGAATGTATACATGTATTTGTGTGTGTATACTTTGTGTTTGAATATTTGTATATTTAGTATGTATGTGTTACGTATGAGCGTGTATGTATGTATGAATGTGTGTGTTTCTGTGTGTATTTTTGAATGTTTAAATATTTAGTATGTATATATTACGTTGTGTATGTACATATTTATGTATGTATATGTGTGTGTGTGTGTCTGTATTTGATTGTTTGCTTGAATATATATTATTTACATATTACGCATGTGCGTGTGTGTCTGTATTTGTGTGTGTTCGTGTGTGCTGTGTGTGACAATTTGTGCATGTCCAGTGTGTGTGTGTGTGTGTGTTTGTGTTTGTGTGTGTTTGTATGTTTGTGTTTGAATGTGTAGTATGTATAATTTACGTATTTGCGTGTATGAATGTATGTATTTCAGTGTTTGTGTGTGTGTGTGTGTGTGTGTGTATGTTTGAATGTTTGATTGTATAAGTATTGTGCGTGTATATATGTATGTATGTATTAGTGTTTGTTGTGTGTATGTGTTTATGTATGTGTGTGTGTGTGTGTGTGTATGTATGTGTTTGTGCCTGTGTCTGTGTCTGTGTCGGTATTTGAATGTTTACTTGAATATATACTATTTACATACTGTGTATGTGCGTGTGTGTATGTATGTATTTGTGTACATATGTGTGTGATTTGTGCATTACTGTGTTAGGACCAACAACCGTGTTAGTTAAGTTTTGGAGTACTCTTTAAAAAAATTATGGTTTTTTCCTGCATCACCGTTTAACCCAACAACCGTGTCAGTTAGGTTTAGAGTACTCTTTTTAAAAAATAAATAAAGGTTTTTTTTAATGCTTCACCGTGTTAGGCCTAACAACCACATTAGTTTGCTAATGGAGTATTCTGTAAAAAAATATAAAGATTTTTCACTCATCACTATGTTAGGCCTAACAACCGTGTCAGGATATGTAGCCTAGTATTTTTTAAAAAAATATAAAAGTTTTTTGACGCATCACCGTGATAGGTGCAACAACCGTGTCAGGATATGTAGTACTCTTTAAAAAAATATAAAGGTTTTTTCACGCATCACCGTGTTAGTTAAGTTATAGAGTACTCTTTAAAAAAATATAAAGTTTTTTTCCATGCATAACCGTATTAGACCCAACAACCGTGTCAGTTAGGTTATGGAGTACTCGTTTGAAAAAAATAAATAAAGGTTCTTTAAATGCATCACCGTGTTAGGCCTAACAACTATGTTAGTTAGCTTATGGAGTATTCTTTAAAAAAATATGAAGATTTATCACGCATCACTATGTTAGACCTGACAACCGTGTCAGTTAAGGTTTGGAAACTCTTTAAAAATATAAAGGTTTTTTTCACACATCACAATGATAGGCCCAACAATCATATCAGTTAAGATATGTAGTATTCTTTAAAAAAATATAAAAGTTTTTTTACACATGACCGCGTTAGGCCTACTAACCGTGTCAGTTAATATACTTAGTATTCTTTTAAAAAATTTAAAGGTTTTTTCACAAATCACCGTGATAGGCCAAACAACCGTGTCAGTTAGGATATGCAGTATTCTTTAAAAAAATATAAAGGTTTTTTCACGCATCACCATGTTAGTTAAATTATGGAGTACTCTTTAAAAAAAAAATATAATTTTTTTTTTTAATGCATAACCGTATTAGGCCCAACAACCGTGTCAGTTAGGTTGTGTAGTACTCTTTTGAAAAAAATAAATAAAGGTTCTTTTAATGCATCACCGTGTTAGGCCTAACAACTATGTTAGTTAGCTTATGGAGTATTCTTTAAAAAAATATAAAGATTTATCACGCATCACTATGTTAGGCCTGACAACCGTGTCAGTTATGGTTTGGAAACTCTTTAAAAAAATAAAGGTTTTTTTCACACATCACAATGACAGGCCCAACAATCATATCAGTTAGGATATGCAGTATTCTTTAAAAAAATATAAAAGTTTTTTTACACATCACCGTGTTAGGCGTAATAACCGTGTCAGTTAATATACTTAGTATTCTTTTAAAAAATTTAAAGGTTTTTTCACACATCACCGTGACAACCGTGTCAGTTAGGATATGCAGTATTCTTTAAAAAAATATAAAGGTTTTTTTACGCATCACCGTGTTTGGCCTAACAACCGTGACAGTTAGGATATGTAGCCAAATAATCTTTAAAAAAATATAAAGGTTTTTTCACGCATCACCGTGTTAGGCCTAACAACCGTGTCACTTAGGTTATGCACTATTCTTTTAAAAAATGGGTTTCCTATCACCCAAACCCGTGTTAGACGTATTTTTATTGTTTTACTGATCTGTAGATCAGTAAAACAATAAAAATACGTCTACAATCAGCACAACACGGTACCGATTTTCGCTAGTAGCAATTTTGAGGTTATGTTGGTCACTTTTATTTTCGATTTTTATCGTACTTCTCCTGCTTTCATATTTTGGATTCTTGCTTTTGGGCACATAATAAAGCATTTTAGTAAGAAAAATATTGAAAACTCCAATAGATGCTTCAATGCATATTTACCATTTTTTCATATAATGTAATTACACAAATATATATACTACCTTACAATTAAAGTATCCTAATAAAATTGTATATAATATATATATATTCTGCACTCTGCTTTAAAAACATTGAATAGTCTTAAATGAAAAATACCAGATTGTGATTATTAGATGAAAATGTAACATTAAAAACAATAATTTTGTAATGGGATTATTATCCCATTTTGTAAAATGGGATTAGATCTATGTCCATCTCAGGTGCCTAAATCTCATGTTCAGTAAACAGTAATTAAACCTAACTATAATTAACAGATGTTACAAAACTAAAAACTGATAATTATTTTGGGCTGGGTAAGTAGTATAATGACGTTTTGTAAAACGGGAATAGGGCTATATGTATCTCTGATACTTAAACCATATACCTACCAAATTTCATCTCAATTGGTCCAGTAGTTAAAGCGTGATTGAATAACAAACAAACACACAAACTTTCAGAAATATAATATGAATTAGATTACCTGTTAACCGTCACGGCTTTGCCCGCAATCGTAATATACATTAAAGATCACGCATCACCGTGTTAGGACCAACAACCGTGTCAGTTAGGTTATGGTGTACGTATTTCTTTTTTAAAATAAAGGTTTTTTTAACGCACCACCGTGTTAGTTAAGTTATGGAGTACTCTTTAAAAAAAATTAAGGCTTTTTTCCTGCATCACCGTATTAGGCCCAACAACAGTGTCAGTTAGGTTCTGGAGTACTGTTTTTTAAGAAATAAATAAAGGTGTTTTTTAATGCATCACCACGTTAGGCTTAACAACCATGTTAGTTAACTTATGCAGTATTCTTTAAAAAATATATAAAGATTTTTCACGCAACAAAATGGCCTAACAAACGTGTCAGTTATGGTTTGGAGTACTCGTTAAAAAAAAAACGGTTTTTTTCACGCATCACCATGTTAGATTTAACAACCGTGTCAGTAAGGTTTGAAGTACTCTTTAAAAAAAATAACGGTTTTTTCACACATCGCCATAATAGGGCCAACAACCATGTCAGTTAAGATATGTGGTATTCTTTAAAAAAATATAAAGGTTTTTTATGCACCACCGTGTCAGTTAGGATATGTAGCCTAGTATTCTTTAAAAAAATATAAAGGTTTTTTCACGCATCACCGTGTTAGGCCTAACAACCGTGTCAGTTAGGATATGTAGAATTCTTAAAAAAAATATAAAGGTTTTTTCACACATCATCGTGTACGCCCAACAACCGTGTCAGGATATGTCGTATTCTTTAAAAAAATATAAAGGTTTTTTTTACGCATCACTGTGTTAGACCTAACAACCGTGTTAGTTGTTACTCTTTAAAAAAAATATAACGGTTTTTTTCATGCATCACCTTATTAGGCCCAACAACAATGTCAGTTAGGTTATAAGTACTATTTAAAAAAAATTAATGAAGGTTTTTTTAATGGATCACCGTGTTAGGCATAACAAATATGTTAGTTAGCTTATGGAGTATTCTTTTAAAAAACTATAAAGTATTTTTCACGCATTACCACGGTAGACCTAACAACCGTGTCAGTTAAGGTTTTCAGTACTATTTCAAAAAAATAAAGGTTTTTTTCACACATTACCGTGATAGGCCCAACAACCGTGTCAGTTAGGATATGTAGTATTCTTTAAAAAAAATATAAAGGTTTTTCACGCATCACCGTGTTAGGCCTAACAGCCGTGTCAATTAGGTTATATAATATTCTTTAAAAAGGAAAGGTTTTTTTACACATCACCGTGATAGGCCTAACAATCGTATCAGTT
The DNA here is from genome assembly GCA_022606455.1 of Callitettix versicolor. Classification (NCBI taxonomy): domain Eukaryota; kingdom Metazoa; phylum Arthropoda; class Insecta; order Hemiptera; family Cercopidae; genus Callitettix; species Callitettix versicolor. Next base: position 82,238,391 of record CM040186.1, read on the forward strand.
AGGATATGTAGTATTCTTTAAAAAAATATAAAGGTTTTTCACACATCACCGTGATAGGCTCAACATCCGTATCAGTTATGTTATGTAGTATTCTTTAAAACATTATACAGATTTTTTCACGCATCACCGTGTTAGGCCCAACAATCATGTCAGTTAGGATATGTAGTATTCTTAAAAAAAATGTAAAGGTTTTTCACGCATCACCGTTTTAGGCCTAACAACCGTGTCAGGATATATAGTAGGCTATTTTAAAAAAAAATATAAAGGTTTTTTCATGAATCACCTTGTTAGGCCTAACAACCGTGTCAGTTTGGTTATGCAGAATTCTTTTACAAAATTGTTTTCTTATCACCCAAAACCCGTGTTAGTCGTATTTTTTTTGTTTTACCGATTTACAACACGTTACTGATTTTCGCCGGGTACCAATTTTGAGGTTATGTTGGTCACTTTTATTTTAGATTTTATCGTACTTCTCGTGCTTTCATATTTTGGATTCTTGCTCTTGGGCACATAATAAAGCATTTTAGTAACAAAAATATCGAAAAATATAGGTTAATTTTTAATTTAATATGCTACACTGCATATTTACTATTTTTTCATGTAATGTAATTACACAAATATATATACTACCTTACAATTGGCACTCTGTGTAGGGATTTTTTTACATTTAATATTGAAAATTCAACACAAAGTAACAAATTAAAGTCAGTTTTGAAAAAAATGTCAACTAAAATATTTAAAATGTTCCATTAAAAACAATAATTTTGCAATAAATAAAACACAGATTAAGATTATTAAAATAGGATTTAATCTATGTTCATCTCAGGTACCTAAATCACATGTCCAGTAAATAACTACAATTAACACATGCCACAAAACTAAAAACTGATAATTATTTTGGGCTGGGTAAGTAGTATAATGACGTTTTGTAAAACGGAAATAGGCCTATATGTATCTCTGATACTTAAACCATATTCGTACCAAATTTCATTTCAATTGGTCCAGTGGTTAAAGCGTGATTGAATAACAAACAAACAAACAAACACACAAACTTTCAGAAATATAATATGAATTAGATTAGATATGACTCAAATATGTTTTATTAAATAGGTTTTGTAATTATCCAAAAAAATAATGTATTGACCAAGTGAAGCGAGTTTTGGTCAAAAGAATTAAGCAATTTTATTGAAATTTGGTACTTAGTATAAAGCCTGAACTACGTATTTTTAAGATTGTTTTTTGTTCACTTCCCTTTGAAGATGGCGAGCATTTGATTTAACAATGACGATTATAGTGTTTCAGTTATGACTGACCAGCTCGTTCCATTATAACCTAGAAAGCTTCATAGAGAAAAGAGCACACAATTTCCAATAAAGTTGGTTCAGTATCGTTGTTCGTAAATATTGCGGTTACCAGTTAAATTGGCAGTAAAGTTTGCGATCTCTTCAGAGCTCTGTCGCAATTAAATAATATATATATTCAGGATCGCGCACAATTCAAGACCTGGGTCTTCCTATGATAGCTAAAAGCTAAAAGCTCATTTTTAAATTTAAATTCTCTAAAAATCTTGTGACAAACTATACACCCAGTAAAACCCAGACAATACCCGTGGCTTGATACACCCCTAGCTAAGCAAATCCGTTATACAACATCTTTAAATAATGTCATTCCCGTAGCTGGGGTAAAATCATCAACCCCTCCCTCGACATTCATTGTCACCTGGAATCCTTCATTACAAAGCGTTATTAATGGCATCATACCGTTTACCGCTTCAGTAGTTAATAACTGAATACTGTGTGTGACGTCATTTATAATATATCATTTGTAATGATACGCAATGACAGTTTTGCGAACTGAATATTATATTGTTGTTCAAGGCGTATTACAAATATTATTCTTAATTGCAAATTTTCATTGGGAGATGTGGTAATTGAACACGAAAAAACAGATTTGTGACTGAAAATACCACCGATTATGACTTATAAAATACTTTTTTAAAATATACAATATAATATATTAAAATAAAAATGCATAACCTAATACACAACGGAATTATTGTTACGCTATAGCAATAAAACTGAATATTTACAGAATGATTACCGGTATTATTTAACTGGACTTAAAAAAAGATCATTAATTGTACTTTATATGCCGATTTGTTGCAGATGTGTTGCCAATTGGTGCATGCTACACCGCATCCACTCTACTTTGATGGATAACTTCGCGGGTCTGAATAAAATCATTTATTACGAACTTGAAATGTCTTTGTATATTCATATTTCTGTGGCTTTCGTATTGCTTAAGTTAGAGGTACAGCTGATTTATCACCACAGCTGTTTCTTCAGTAGTACACAGATGTTTAAGATTTTTACAGTGATTATATTTACTATCATTGCTTACGGTCTATACAAATAATAGACCGAGCGAAGCGAGGTCACTGTTTCAACTAGACCGTTCGGCATTTGGTGTGTGTTCGTTTGTTACCCAGTTTTGGTGAAACGAATTGACAGATTGTTTTCAAATTTGGTACGAAGGTACCTTATATAAAGCCCGAAAGATGAATGTGTAAGACTTTTTCCCATTCATTTCAGTTTCGAGATAGCGGCCTCTGATTTACAATGACGAGTGTACACATTTTTAGCCAAAAGCATTGACCGATTGTTTTGAAATTTGGTACGAAAGTACCATGCATAGCGTTCAAAATATGTATAATATTTTCCTCATTCATTTCCGCTAAAAGATGGCGGCCTCTAATTTATCGATGACGAGTGTATTTGCTGGTTATTACCAGTAATACTGGCTGAACGGCAAATACCTATCATAATTTTAACCGCTTTATGAAGAAAGAGCATACAATTTCCAGTTAAGTTGGTCCAGTAACATGCTTCGTAAGTACGACCGTTACCGGTTAAAAGTTACGATCGTTATCGTGGAGCGCTCTGTTTATTAATTAAGAATTTAATTCAAGGCTACTTTTCTTTGAACTACTAATAAGTAATAAATCATTATTTATGTTTTTAATATTAATGCTTTTATGTCTGCAATTTACATGATGTTCTTTTAAGTTTTCAGCTCTGTAAACCCCACGTGTACACATACAGATATATAATAATCTATTTTCCAATAAGTTAATAACATGGACAAAATTACGAATATTTACGACTTTCGTAAATTTAGTCGAATAGCTTGATTGGGAGGTTTGAATTGGGTTCGGTATCTACCCAGTTTGCATACGTAATGGGAATACTGTACTATTAAATCTGATTATTTTGTCCTTTGTATGTTTAACTTTTAGGCGGATATTTTCGGGTAAAAACGAGGGGAGAATAACTGATTTAAAGCCGCTGTGTAAGCCACATTAGGAAGAAAAAGAGAAAGGCATACTTCAAATATAATCT